>JAMKCH010008266.1:0-99666 GCA_023653785.1 Ophioderma brevispina
ATTATGTTCACTAAAAGTAAGCTGTGTGTATGTTTCATTAAAATGTTAAGTTTTTTTATGGAGCAGCCACAGCTTATATTCTTTCAATAGCGAGGTGAAGGCCAAGAAGTGGTCAAATTCTAGTTGTCATTTGGCACGGTGCAACCTTTTTGTACCCAGTTTTTGACATATGGCCATTTGCAAGAAAGTTGTTACTACCGTAATAGGGACAATCAAGCTTGTCATAGGCTAGATTTGTATGTCTCAAAATTGCGAGAATTCAAAAGCAATGTATGCAATACGCTTCCTTCCTCCACCTTACTCCATGAGCATAACATCAATTAAAATGATAGGTTTGAACTACTTGCCACCCCTAACCAACTCCCATCAATCATGTAATAATAAAATACCGTGAGAGTACAGGATAAAGATTCAAAAATTACTAAAAAGGTGATTTATCTAGAAAATTGATGATGGCTATACCAAAAAGAGAAGGAAAGAATTCAGGGAAGAAGTATGCAATGTAAAACAAATTTATGGAGAATCTTTAAGGACAGGCAGCTTGGTCGCCTAATTGGAAATTTGAGCATACATCTGGTCTCAAAGTACATACAACCAAACAAATTGAGAAACTAATTTATTTTAATCAATAGAGGTATAGTATCAAAACAAATGTATGTAAGTAGTGAAGAAAAGCCAGAACTCTTGTTTGATGACATTTGAGACATCTAATGTCAGGCAAGTGTAGCGAGGACATTGTCACAGCTCACTTTACACACTCTGTATGTATTGTGGTGGGGTGTTGTGTGCCCGCACATGGGAGGCGCGTGTGTAAGTGCATAGGAGTATTTCACAGCAAGAATATTGAGAGGTGCCACAGTGCATTTGTAATCATATTGACAATTTTTAAATTAAAATTATCTTTGTCAATCCCTTTTTTGAGCCACAACTTTTTGTGAGTTTTCAAACCCTTTAAGCCCGGGTAGGCTGAATCTGGGTCATGAGGGCATAAAACCTGTGAAGTCTTTGCTCATGTTCCATAAAAGTGAGAAATTGTCAGTATAGCTGATTTGTTTACATCAACCAGAGTGAACTCTTGATGGGCCAGTCCAGGTAAATGCTCAATATTCTGTGTGCCTTTTTATCTTGTTTGAGGATTTAAGGCAAGGTGATCAACCCAAATGTTCGGGGTGCATGAAGTGGGATGATGAGTTTTGGTAATACGAGGGGTGATTGCTAAGTTCTAAGCCTAAGGTAGAAAGCGATATGCTCAAAGTTCAATTTACACTGTATCAGTTTCATTCTTCAAATGAAAACTGCCAGAAGTTTATGGGTATATCGTTCTATTTTTTAACTTGCAGCTAATCACAACATTGAGGTTTTGCCGGACCTATGGAAGCAATTACGAGAGAAATTAATAAAAAGTTGAGAGGAAACCTGACTTCGGGGGTGCTCTTCCATCATGCCAATGCCGCAGTCCATAAGTCTATGGTAGAAATGACTGCAATCCATTAGTGTGGCTTCAATCTGGTGAACACTCGCAGCCTATTCCACGCATTTGGCAACCGGCTGACTACATCATCGTCCCAAGATTGAAGGAACCCTCACTTTTAATTTCTCAACGTAATTTGCTCAGAGTCTCGGCCAAACTCTCCATTTTTTGATTACCTGAGCAATTTTAAAAACAGATTATACCCATGAACTTCGGGAATTTTCATTGGAATAATAAAACTGTAACCGTTAACATTTTAAAACTTGGTAGCATATCCCTTTCTACCTTATGCTTTTAAACTTATCAATTACACCTCGTAGATATGTATGCCCATCTCTGTTCTCCTTCTCGCTGTTGAACTGATTGGGGCCAGACTCCACTACATAATGTTGTTGTAAAGGGGAGAAGGGGATTGTGACCGAGTTCGCCTATGTACCCAGTACCCACACCCTCCCCTTTTAATAAAACACACAGGCAACACTTTTGTTGGTTAGTTTATGGCCGCACTTCAAGAACAAAATACCCTAACCCTAAAAGGCCAAAAATAAAAAAAAATAATTGTGTGACATGTTAGAACATTGAGGAGGGTCACATATGGAACTCCCTTGCCGTGGATTGCTACACCCTCCTCTAAACTACAACAAGCCTGTTACCTTCCACTTGAATAATACTGGTACCCATTAATACACCTAGGTAGAGAGAAGTAATTGAGGTAAGGCACCTTACTCAGGACCTAACACTTGTCCACAGGGGCTTGAACTCCGCTCCTTTTGCCTGTGTCAGCACTTAATCCACTGGACCACACTAACCGTAATGAAATTAATATTGAAATGCACTGATATTTTTGTCATTTCAGATATGGGATACTGCAGGTCAGGAAAGATTCCGAAGTGTAACACATGCATATTACCGAGATGCACACGCACTGCTTCTTTTATACGATGTAACAAACAGACAATCATTTGAAAATATAAGGGTAAGTTGTGACACTTTCAGTAACAGTAACAATAGTATAGAAATGTAATAAAAACAATAAGCTATATAGTTGTCATTACACAGTTCGGGGAAGAACCCTAGCAGGATTTGAAGCATGTCCCATCGGGACTCTCCGAAAGCCCAATCGGGTCTTTCGCAAAACTGAAGGCCAAAAATTTGGTACGTGATTGGTCAATCCCCTCTCTACTGTGAATTTTCAAAATCAAAGTCTATAGCGATCAAAACAGGTGTATAGCGACTCATTCCTATTAGAGAATACTTTTCTGTAGAATATATTGAACCGTCTAAAATATGTATTATATAATTTTCATGATTTTCAAACTGAAGATGTTATTCTGCACTGATGTGGAAAAACTCATACAACAATCAAATATTGATGGTGAAAGACATTGTGAAAGCCAAAACCTTCCTGTAGATGCCCACTGCTAGTGGTTTATCCCCCACTGCAGAAATACTTCATCATGTGAGTGCAACAAGGTTGTAAGTGCAATAGCTGCCATGTGATACATCTGTGTGCTCCCTGTATAAGGATAACTATCACTTTGTCTTTCTTTGAGTCAGTTTGATTGTGTTACCTGAAGAACCATTTCAAGAGCCAATGACCAAAGACTTGGCGTAATAGTAGGTTTTACGAGAATTTGACAAATGGCAGCTATTGCCCTTACAACCATCTTGCAGTCACATGATGATTTGATTATTAAAGCAGCTGTAATCATGTCGATATTATATTTTTGATTATTTATTACGGTTGAACATTGCATGGAATTGATTGATACCGCTCCATGCCATTAATGAGGTAATACGTGGGTAATAAGTAGGTTAGGTCAACTCCTTGATTCCTTGTAAGTGCAAGAAAATTAGTTTTAAGTGATCAAAATAGGATAAAATTGACACATTTTTTAACACCTAAACCAAATGTTTTCCTTTAAGTGGTATTTTAGCACAGGTTGACTAATCTATCCCATAATACTTTGCATTGAATCTGCTGTAATGGGTTTTAGTTGGGGATAAAAAATACGTCATACATAGCAGATATGGCAAAACAGCAAAATCCTTTGGCGATATTGCAACAAAACTGTAAGACTCGATATTTGTATGTTTGCAAGACGTCATTATGGTCACACACTGGTTTTTAGCCATCTCAAAAACCTCCGACTAAAGGTCCATGACCTGATCGCTATACTCTCCTCATAATTCCTTTTCTCTGCGTCAAAACTAGCCCGCTTTCCCACCATACAAAATCATGAAAACACGCAAGGGAAATACAAAGATGCATGTTACACGCAGCAACTCTAAGCACACATTTCAGAAAACAAATTGCGATGGCAACTATAATAGCCTCATTCCCAGGACCCCAGATTTTAATAGAAGTGGTCAAAATGTTGGTGTCTGAAGAAAGCATCTATTTTTCTTATTTACCATCTTAGAGCTGGAAGATGTTATGAGCTAAAAGGTAGCCCCATTTAAGTCAACCAATGTTCATTTACACAGTACTCTATGAGGCTTACAAGATCATATTTTTAGCTCTCACATCAAAACGGATTGAAATATGGGCACAAAACTTTACAAGTGGGGTTTGGGGTCAAGGTCATTCAATCAAGATGAGCTTTATAATTGGGTCATCCCCTTTAAGTGTTAAATCTTATACAGAAGCTACCCAGGTTGCAGTGGCGGCACCAGGGTGTGGCATGGGGGCATTTCCCCCAAAATTTCTTTTTTGCCACCCAGTTGCCCCCCCCCCAAAGGAAAATGAAGGGTTTTTTTTGAAAAAATCAGTGTTTTGGGGCAAAAGTCGGCAATTTGGGGCCAAAATGGGTTAAAAATCTCCAAAGTTTTGATATTCCCCCCCCAGAATTTCACTTTTGCCCCCAAAATTTCACTTTGCTTCCCCCGTTTTCCCCCAGAAAAGGAAGTCTGGCATCGCCACTGCCAGGTTGAAAGGGTTAAGTACATGTTAAGTCATGAATTTTAAGTTTGGTATTCTCAACGGGAGTTTAACTTAAGACTCAGATTTGAACCGTGGTTAGTCATTCATGAATAGACCTTTTAACATACTCTTAAAAGTATTATGTAATAGAAGAGAAAATTCCTCATGGATGGGCCTTGCATGATGAATTTTCACCTAGTACATTACACTTTCTTTAGTTAGACCAAAATTTTAAATCCGGTTTTGTCCCCGTAAACGAGGGTGACCGGATTCACCTCACACTCAGCAATACTGCTGTGTGAGGATTTATTGGAGCAAAAGATAATTGACCGAATGCCCTTCCTGACGTCAATCCACAGTTATCGGCGGTGGGCCTAGCCTTTGGGCAACTTTGCCCAACATGCAAGGCAGCATGTGCTGGATGGCCGCCATTAGCTCTCCAGAGCTGACGCCCTTGTAGGTAGATCTTCTTTTTCATTCTACCAGGGTAACCAGCTACCCTCCTCATCAGATTCCTTACAAATCCGATGGGGGAGTCGGTTTAGCCGCCGACGACTCGGCCCTACGACAGGTAGTACTGGTTACCAGGATACCAGTAGCAGGTCTCAAAGAAAACCTGACCTGACCTACAAACCTGACCTGACCTAGGTTGAAAGATAAAAGGTCCATTTGTGAAAGATTAACCCTGGTTCAAACACAGGGTTTCAAGCTAGAATCCCTTTATTTGAGAATACTCAGCCTTCAGAGACATTTGTGGCGGATATCTCCAGAGGGGCGGCCAGGGGATTGGTACAGTAAGACTGTTGCTTTAAAAGGGGTCATGAAATGCCCGCTCTTGATGGGGGGGGCATGAAAAATGGTCCTGGGCGTTGATCCACATTTTGGGACCCCCCTGTGCCAAAGATACTTTCACAATCTTCTAAAGGGGAACTTAACTTAAAACGGGCATTAAAATGGAATCGGCATAACACTAATAATAGTTTGTAAAAGCTAGCTCATAATACAATTTTTAGTCCAGAAGTGATGGGTTACACCATTTTTACATCTGAAGATCATGTTTGCACTGATAATTGTCTGATAACCTGTCATTTCAAAATCCACCCCCCCCCCCCCCCACTCTGGATCATTTACATTATAATTTAATTGCCCCCAAGTAGGTGGGAATTGTTTTTTTATCATTCCGTGCATAAAGGTAAACAAATAATGCACACCACACAAAATGTACACACTGCATCTCTTAACGTTTTCTTGTGCCACATTCCCTGACAGTTTTTACGAACGTAAGAGAGACCATAGATTTCCAGAGAGAAGCGCCTTCATTTTTTTTTGTTCGAACCCAGGGTTTTTGCATATTTGGAATGCTTACCAATGTAATTAGTATATATCCACACCTGAAGTGAATAAGCGCGAAAACGCCGTCTTTATTAATGAGATGATGAGTTAGTAATTTCTGTTGTTCACAACAGAAATTCAAAGCAGGGTATCCTATAATGGAAGATTAGGATACCAGCCATTTGAAAAACAAGGTTTGCGGACTTTTCTTTCGTGCTTCGAAATGTTCTCGGTGGGTGGTCTACAATGATAAAGTGCATTTTGAGAAGATTTTGATCCTCAACAAAAATCTTCCCTGTCACTTTATGAGGCCTGCCATATTTGTGGTAATCAAAGTGTAGTCCCTCCTCAACACTGTGAGTTACATATGCCTCATCCACCAAAGGACACGTTTCAGTGGGTTGTACTTGTACATACAACATGGTCATTAACTGACCTTATGTGATCTTGGTATATGTATCATACCCAAAAATCAGGGAGTGTATTTTCCTAAATACATTGTAAATGAATCCTACTGAAACGTGTGGGCCAAGAGAATTGAGATTTTACTCGCTCATAGTGTCAAGGGCATGGATTTTAAATGGGATAGTGCAATCCTTGTTGCTGTACAAACGTCTCATCTGAGCTCATCAGAAAAGAACCCACATACAAGTGTGTCGTTAAGCTGGAAGGCAAGAAATTCAGACTCCCTTAGTATTTCCATATATAAACACTCTTGTGGACAAAATCTGACAGGAGTTTTTATTACAGGCATACAATATGGTCAATTATCAATTATCGGAAGGGGAAACTGCAGATTTCAGTGATACACACAAGCAGTGACAGAGACACTTAAAATGATCAAGTACTATAGACAAATGCAGCACAGATCCTGCTGCCCATGAACTTAATTGTTAAATATGCTATATACCATAAATATTGAAAAAACAAAAATAACAATGCGCAAAAAGAAAAGTCCATTACACAAAAACTACCAAAAATTGATAAGATGGAAGATGAATAACTGCGCAAAGTGTGTGGGTTTGTTTTTAAGGAAATAATATATGTGTGGTACTTTCAACAAAATAAATTAACAATATGCTAAAACATAATTAACTTTAAATGTTAGAGGCTTGAGAAGCAAAAAGAAAGATTAGCAACTTTCAAATGGTTCAAAACACATAAGTGTGACATCTTATTCTTGCAAGAAGCATATTGTCTCGACAATAATATTAATAAATGGAAAGCTGAATGGGGAGGTGTTTGTATGCAGTCTGTAGCTACACATAACACACGCCTAAATGGATTGATAACATTAATTTCACGACAATGCCCCCCCCCCCCCGCAAGTATAAATTTGAAAATGCTTCATAAAAGATCCTAAGTATGGATAGCCATATTTATGCCTCTGCTTAATAAATTGATGAAAGATAATACTGATGTGCTATAACTTATGGACTTGAATTATATGGCCTGAAATATAGAAAGTGAGAAACGATGCTTTCGGTATCAAAAATGACAATTCTATAAAAGCACATGCGCAGAGTCAAGTGGATATAATCAGTAATACTGCTACGTGCGAGATTGTTAACATAGACCATATAGACAAGATCAGGTAACTCAAGAATAAAAAATGTTCTGAAAACATTTATGAAAAAAGACTTATGTGATACATGGACCGAAAAAAACATGCCAATGATAAGCGCTTCACTGCAAAGAAGCAATCCCCCCTTGTGTATCGACACTGTATTATTATATTTTAGTTTTATTAGAACAGACTATAAATGCTGTAAAATCGTAACTGCACCCAGGAACAGACCATTTGGCTGGTGAAGCGTCAATTAAATACAGAAAATATGAACGTGGTAAGGGAGTGTGGAAATTCAATAATAGTTGCTAAAGATAATGTACACAATTCTATAAACGAATAATTGATCAAGTAGTATAGAATATGAAACGCCATCCTAACAAAACGAATGTTTTGGGATCATGTAAAAACGAAATTCGAGGTTTTACAATTAAGTATTGTTCACAAAGAATAAATAAATCCCAAAATTGTTAGATTTAGAGAAGAAAATGGAGAATATTAAGGAAAAATTAAGCATTAACAATACTAAAGAAAACCAAGAAATATATATCAAAGTCAAAACAGAAATTGTAACTCTGTCTGGCAAAAGAAACAAAATGACCAAAATACGGTCAAAAGAAAAGTGAATTCATGAAGGTGAGAAAAATAACAAAGATGTTTTTTAAATCTTGAAAAGAAAAAGCCTAGTTTAATAAAACAATTACGTCACTACGAAATGACAAAGGTGAAATTATAGTAGATCAATAGGATTTAATCACTGAACAAGTATACATATTATGAGAAGTGGTACAAACAATTGGTGTAAACAGTACACATGCATACCATGATTTCAAAGAGGATCTAGATGTTAAAAAATTAAGTGAGGTAGAAAAAAAGCAATGCGGGGTATGCTATGTTAATGAATGCTTTAGAGCTCTTCAGGACATGTCAAATAACAAAAGCCCTGGTTATGATGGCTTAACAGTTGAATTCTATAAATTTTTCTGGCATACAAATAAAGCACTTTGTTGTTAATTCGTTAAATGAATGTTTCGATAGTGAAACAATTAGGAACAAGTCAGAGAAAAGGATTATAACATTGATACATAAAGGAAAGATTTACCAAGAGATAATTTGTCAAATTGCGAGACCATAACTCTTATTAATGTAGATTAACCCAAAATTGCCACAAAAGCATTAGCCAAAAGAGTACAGAATGTAATTGCACAATTGCTAGACTCAGATCAAACTTGTTATATCAAGGGACGATACATAGGTACAAATGCTAGATTAATAGAAGATGTTATTAAGTATACTGCAGATCAAAATCTCCCTGGAGGCGTTGTTTGTTTTTGGATTTCAGCAAAGCATTTGATAGTATAGACATTATAATTCTCTAGAACTTTTTGATTTTGCGACCAGATTTTATTCAATGGGTAAGAACAATATATAATGATACTCCAAGCGGTATTATATACATAATGCGCAATGTATCACGATTCTTTGCGTTAGAAAAAGGGTTCGTGTCAAGGTTGTCCCCTGTTGCACTATATTCGAAGTGCAATAGATTATTAGGTGTAAAATACGACAGAGTGACAAAATTTAAAGGTATTCAAAGTGCCCTTTGAAAATTATGAAAAAAATGAAGTACCGAGTATCAATGTATGCGGACGACATAACATTATTTGTAAGTGATGAAAATGATATTGAAAAATGCTACTTGGAAGTTAATAACTTTCAAGTTATATAGGTCTTAAATTCTAAATAAAAAAGAAGCTTTGTGGATAGATGACTATAGAAAAAGTCAGAAAAATTTTTTATTTAAATTGGAAACTGTACCCTAACAAGAGGTAAAAACACTGGGTATATGTTACAGTAGTACAAAATCTATGAACGACATAGCTGACAATTGGCAACCAAAATAGACAGATAAATAGCTCATTAGCACCTGGAAATACAGAGATTTAAAGCTGGTGGGGAAGATTGTCTTGGTAAGCGTTTACTTATATCACAGTTATCTTATGTATCAAGTATTATGAAATTACTTCAAGATTCAATGAAATATTTGAACACAACCTTATTTAAATTTGTCTGGGGATAGCGCAACGAAAAAGTCAAACCTGATGAAGAAATCTCAATAATATGAATATGAAAAAGTGGCTTAAAGATGATTCACCTACCCTCGTTTCTTGACTCATTAAAAGAGTTTCCTGGATTAAGAGATTAGGAGGGAGACATTGCCAACATGGAAAAATATACCTTTGTTTCAGCTGGCAAAAACTAATTTTAGGTTTCAATTTTAAAGTGTAATACTAAATACCAAAATTTAAACGAACACTCTTTTGCAAGATCTTAACAAAGATGTCACCTTTATTAGCGTAATCTTATAGTTACATGGTAGATAACGAAAAATGAGCAAAAGGAAAATGAATTGAAGACCCAGGTCAAGAAATATATGAGAACCAATAATTGCATTCATATTCTGGAAAAAAGGGATAATTTAAAGATTGGATAAAAAAGGGTTTTCTTACAGTATCAAATTTGATACGATGAAGATGCGTAAACTTTTGTCAATAACGAAATTAAAACAGAGTCAAGAAACCGGGTGGGGTAATGATCGATATTTTACACTACAAACAGAAATTCCGAAGAATTGGAAAAAAAGAAGGAGGGACAAAACGATGAGGTGGAATATGCATGACGTATGGCTCACAGTTCTTTCCATTAAATAACTGTCACGAGTTGTTGTATACTATGTGATGATTTCAGAGTTGTCTGTAAAACCAATATGGGAAGGGCTTCTGGGAAACAAATTCCCAATCATGTTTTTGAATGGGAAAGTATTTGGAAAAATAATTGAAGCACTTTAAGTGAAAACAGGGTTAATAACATTTGAATTGGAAAATTTTAGTAATATATAACCAACAAGAATTCTTTTACAAAGAATTGGGGAAAGCGTCTACAAATAACGGCAAAAATATGTGAGTGAAGGATTAGGCCTATTGGAACATTTTTTCTTTCTTTTTTTTTCTTCTATTGTAAAGATATAAAGAAAATTTGGTTCGAGGCAATTTCAATTTCAAATAAATGCGTAGAAAAATAAATATATCTGTAATAGATGCAATATCGGTGTGAACACAGAAAATGAGAATTTGAATCAGAACGTGAATAGGTTATCATGGCTAGCTAAATTATGTATAAGTTAAATTTAAATAGGGTAAATATCCCCCCAAATTCTATATTTCTGTTTGAAAAAGAGCCTGACAATAAGGAAACTAATGTAAGAACTACACTGAGACATTAAGAAGTAGATGGTGTAAGCTGTAATAAATACTAGAAGATTGAAATAACAAATTATGAAAGACAAAAAAAAAAATCTTAGTGATAAAGAGATGCACTGAAGGTCTCACAAATAGACAAAATAGGTTTAAATGAATCAACTGTTTCAATATTGGAGTTGTCTGTGCCGTCAATCTATATTTGTTCTGCATAAATTTGAGGGACTTACTATCACCATGCCAGATCAATAAAATCGCCTAACATATTAATTTCAAAAATTCATAAAAGCTGTTAAAGTTGCCATTGTTCTGTTAGGATAAGTGAATCGTCCCTGACATTACATACAGTGAATCAACTCAATGCTTTCCGACTTTAGGTACAACTGATTTTTTAGTAGGACAATGCGGAGCCGGCCGTCATTGAAAAATAACTGTTGCAAACATTGGCAGCTAGAGTGTTGAAATTTAAGGAGTTATTTTCTCGGAGTTAAATCCAGGCCATTATCAAACCTGGATGTGCTTCTGCTGCTAGTCCAGATTTCAGCTGTCTGCGCTGAGACTCAATGGTGTTGCTGTCCGCCTTATCTGATGATCGAGGTACTACAATGCAAGTTGATGTTTGGGATTATCGGATAGAGCGTCAGCTGTTGAAAAATTGAATGTCTAAGAGATGTCACTGGTTAGCCCTAGTCCCATCTTGTAGGATAGAGAGTGGATTTTAATAATTGTTTCCGAGGTAACTCTCTAAACGATCACTAGACTTATCATCCAGAATAAGCCAGTGAAAAACATTTGTTTTAGGTCGTCTGATGCAATTAGAAAGACTCTTATGTAATCGACATGATCATGTGTCTGTCTGTCTGGTCAGGTGTGTGTCAAATATTAGTATACACCTTTTGGTTGACACTTATTTCAACTTACTGTAACTTTTTAGTGCAGTGATTGTATAGTTATGCTTATATATTTGAGGCAAAGGAGGTACTATGTGCCAGGTGTTCGGGTAACAAATGAGTGAGGTCATTCGGGGGTCACTTAGGAGTCATTATATTGCCATAGTATTTCAACATACTGTAGCTTTTTAGTGCATGATGGATCAAGTACATACTTGGTATGCGTATCATTTGGTACAAAGGGGTCTTAAGTGGGCATCAGATTGGCAGGTCAAATGTCATCTTAGGGGTCAACGTTTGGGTCATATATTTCTCTCTTTATTCATGACCACATAATTGGAGATTACTATTTTGAGACCGTCTGTCCCTATTTTGTGTCGCCTGCCTATGCAAGGAAGACACATAGGGATCAACTTGTCCCACTATTGTTTGATGTCTGTTGTTTATGTCCTGTTGTTGTGAAAAGGGTTAACATTTGGCCCTGTATCCTCACACTTTGATGGAATTAAACAAACTTGGGTCACAGGTGCAACATGGCATCTCCCCCCATCGTTGAAATGAGGTCCAACGTCACATACCAAGGTCAAAGATCAGGTGAGTCCCAAGTTTGTAAAATAAGGCCTGAAAATGTAAAATTGGAGCTCTTTGAAAAGTTGAAGTTCAATTTGTCAGGGCAAATATCAAGGTCAAAGTCCAATGTAAAGCCTAATCATTCACTAACCGCGACGGCGGGGCGACACAAGCGGTCCAAGTACCGATGCATTTTTCTTGTGTGTGTTTTTTCATCTCCAGATGTAGTGTTATCGAGACTTGAGTATCACTTCCATGTGCTATAAAAAGAGGGATGGAGGACCTGTATATACAGAAACGGGGAGCCCATCTCTTTCGAAGAGATTGGGCAGACTCCACCATAATATGTTGCTGTTACTGTCGGGGGAACCTACACTACAGCGAGTCTGTTACCCTCCTTCCCAAATTGAATATACCAGTACCCCTTTATACACCTGGTTAGGGAGGAGTAATTGAGATAAGCACCTACTCAGGGGTGCAAATTCGCCACAGTGGGGTTTGAACTCGCAACCTTTGTGTGGGCCAGGTGCTTTAATAGTGCCCTCTATACAACCATTAACGGTGCTGAAATGCTGTGGTAGTATACAGCTTTGTCATTTGATTATTTGTGGGCTAAATGTTCAATGAGTGTAAAGTCAGGATTTTTATGTGTTCATAATAGATTTTTTGTGGGATCACATGACCTTATTAAGGCAAAATTTACCAATGTTGGGGGTGGACAAAAACACCCTCTGTGTTACAGGGTGAACACAACAATTTACATAGTAAATCATGGGGTATTAATAATCTTTTTTCTTTTTCAAACAGTAATCCTAAATGTTTTTAATAACATTTTTAGTGGACGTTAATCCAAGGCTGAAACTTGGCCAAGTTTTGTGGTCCACTGTATTGTGAGTCCTAATCACTATTTGTGAGTTCCTATATGCACTGTTTTCCTCTCTTACCAAGTATGTATCAAGATGTTAATCAAGAAATGAACAGGGCCTTACGATTCAAATGTAAATCATGAGGGACCAACGTGAGTGAAACCTTGAAGATTTTCTTTTCAAACCAAGCTTTTGTTTTTAGCTCAACCGAGTTAATTGTCCCCCCAAAATATGCAGGCCTGCAAGGCTCCATCAAAACACGGAACCGCAGCCTTTCAAAATAAATTTTTCCGCTGATTTTTGTGTCTCAAAATGCGCTGGCATCACATTCTAATGACAAAACACCTGTTCAAAAATGGCGGTCTAAGCTGGTGCCCACTTGATCATGCTAAATATGACAGTAACCTTTTTATTTTTAATATTTACTGTGATTCTCTCTTATTTTACATTTTGCCCTTGAGAAATATCAAGTTGGCTTATTTCCACCTAAGACTTTTGAGGTCATTAGCTTGCTAAACTTTATGCGATTGTAGTGTCTTCTCGTGCCACCAGAAATTATGATTTGTAAGTGTGGTTGTTTGGGACACAAGCAGCATATGTGTAATACTTGGCACGTACCCATTTGTTGTTTTTTCTTTTGTTATTTTTTTGTTTCTTTGAAAACCACTTTATTTCTGTTGCCATGAAATTTGTGTGGATGCGTGTTTGTATGTTTCCATCCCAAAAATGTAAACCTTCACTTCTTCCAACCAGAATGCAATGACCCAGAGGTGTTTTGAATAAAAACAAATCCTTAAGACACTATCGTGATTTGCTAAAATCAGAAAATCCTCAAAAAATCATCAAAAAATCCCGATTTGGTGATGTTGGTAACAAATAAAGGTAATCCTAACATACCCTACAACTGAACAGGACCAAAGCAACCGAATAATGACAAAATCCTAAATTTAGTCCATTACTGTCCGTACGGACACTTACTACAACAAGTAACTGAATGGAGAGTCATATCTTTGAACACTGCGGTCGTTTGTCTTTCCTTTTCTGTCAATTCTTCAGTTGGAAAAGTAACTTAGGGGAAATTCTACAGACTTATCCTTCACTTTTAAGCTATTTCCCTGCAAATTAATAGATTTTGACTCTTTTGGATAAATCACTGATAGTGTCTTTAAGTACTACACCTTTTGGGACATAACATGAGTATAAAAGGCAGTGTAGTCATGTAGAAATAGATTTTTTGGATCACATGACCTTGTTGAGGTGAAACTTTCCCAAAACTGATTCATTGTGGGTTTGAATCAATACACCATCTGGGCACTGACTATCGAGAAATTGTTTTGTGGGTGTAAGTGGACACACAGATTACACATGTTGTCCTTTTATATCCACCAAATGTTCATATAAGTACCTACTTTGCATATTCTAATTGGCTAATAATACAAAAAGCAATTTCAAGATTTAATGTGGGGCGGCTATGGGAAGTCCCATGACCCGTTCAGTGCAGAGTTTTACCGTTACCAATACCAAAAAATTCTAGAACAATCCTTCAGTGGAGTTGGCTGTTCATGCTATGATTTTTGGAATGACAAAATATTGCTTGATTAATTTATGGTACCCCCGCTTTAGTCCATGGGTATTTTTCATCATACCCTATCCATTGTATGCTTCCATTGTCCATCTGGTAACAATACACCCGGGAATTGCAACATTTGTTTGCTGTATAGGATTTTTTGTTAAGGTTTCATAATTTCGTTTCAATCAAGACAACATCGATATGTAGGATTAGTCTCCCCATGGGAGGAGGGGAGGTACTCAGATTTGGCTTGGTTGGGGATATGCAGCTGAGGAATTGCACCCATATATCCTTTCTAGGGTCATTCATTAGTAGAAAAGGGGTACCCTTTTTAAGGATTTTGCGTCAAATATATAACCCCCCATTTTTCACAATTGTGACTTTTTAAAACAATGTTTTGAGAAGTTTTTTAGGAAGTGAGACCCATGTCGACGGATTTCTCATGAAAATACGACCCATATCTAGGAATTTTCATGAAAAATCCCCCCCCCCAATTTCCTCCCCCCCCATTCCTTAGAATTGTGTCAATCAACTACGTAATTTAGGTGAACATAACTTATTAAGATTCTTTTTTGACCCAACCACCGAACGATTCGAACGTGGACTATGAATGAGCAGCGCCGTCGTGGTCCGCTGTGATAAAATTTTAACCCTAAACGGCCATGTTTGTATACAATTTATCTGGAGTTCCGTAAGGGCGCCAATGATGCACTTGGTGGAAAGAAGCGGGGTTGATGAAGTTCTTGACCTTGATTAGATTGGGCTTAAAAATCTAATTAATTTCTAATTTGCATAATTTATGTAAAATTTTCCTGCAAGGCCCTTTGTAAGTTTTCTGGAGTTCTGTAATGCGTATAATTAATGTTAACTGGTGGAAGGAAGCGGGCTGAGGGTTCTCAACCGATAGATTGTGGGTGTATTTTCGGACGGGCAAATTGAGTATGAAAATGCGCTAATTATATGCAAAAATCAACGTAATTAACTATATTTTTCAACTGTCCCTCGGATACTCAAATTCCTCTGCGCTGCATGAAATAATCTCAGGTGGGAAACTCTTTTTTGCAAATGAAAGGATGTGATATATGCGGCTTAGTATGCAAATGAGCTAATTAAATATGCATATTTGCTGTATCTCTGAAACGGTACGTCCTATCTGCAAAATTCCTCGCTACATGAGACTAACTATGCCAAGGGGATTTGCAATATGAAGTGTGTTGATATATGCGGCGTATTTATGCAAATGAGGCTAATTAAGTATGCATAATTCTGGTATCTCTGAAACGGTACGTCGGATTAGCAAAATTCCTTCGCTACCTGAACTACTAGCCATATTGGGAGGGGTGGGGTTTGCGTTGGTGCGGGGTGTTGGGGAGGGGGGAGGGGAGGGTGTGGTGTTGCGGAGTGTTGGGGAGAGGGGAGGGGGTTGCCAGGGTGTTTTTGAAGGGGTGGTAATGGGGTTTTTGGTGTTGGAGGGGATGTTTGTTGAGGGGGTGGGGTGTTTGAGGTTTTTTGGGGGTGTTGTGTTGCATAGTGTTGGGGAGAGTGTGGGGGTTGCCATGTTTGGTTTGGGCAGGGCATTGCAATGCCGGTTTGTGGAGGGTGTTGGGGAAGGGGTGTTGGGGAAGGGGTAAGGTGTTGCGCGGGGTTTTTGTTGCGGGGGTAGGGTGTTGTTGGGGGGTGTTGGGTAGTTGGTGGTATGTTAAGTGTTGCGTGGTGTTTTTTTGATGTTTCTTTTCATGTGGGTAATGGGAGGGGGGTTGTATTACAGGGTATTGGGGTTGGAGTGGGTTGGGGTTGGGTGTTGAGGGGATTACAGGGGGTGGGATGTTGCAGGGGGTGGGGTGTTGCAGGTGTTGGAGAGAGTTGGTGATGGGGGTGGGGTGTTTGCTGGTAGTTGTGGGTGTTGGGGAGGGGTGGGTTTTGCGGGCGCGGGTGTTGGGGAGTGGGTGGGTGTTGCGGGGTGTTGGGGAGGGGTGGGGTTTTGTTGGGTGTTGGGGTAGAGTGGGTTTTTGCCGTGGTATTGGGGAGGGGGTGGGTGTCGTAAGTGCTTTTATCTCATGTTAGTGATCGCGGCATTTCGGGCGTGACAATATTTTATGCATCGCAATAACTACGAGGTTCGACCTTGTTACTATTAAAATACTGTAGTGCATAGTGCATAATGTTAAAAAGCTATGCAACAGAGTGAAGAGTATGTAATTGATACTTCGTTTCTTATTCCCAGAAATGCAAGATAAGCAGCTTTTTCCTGGAATTGCCGTCTGAAGATTCATATGTAGCAGTGTTTCCTCCTACTGAAAATGCGATCAGTTGACCAACAATAGGCCTCAGCAGCTCTTTGACCTTGAGGATGGGTAAAATGTGGAGTTTTGTTTGGCGAGTTTACGTCATTGTAACACAATGAATGATGACTGACCAGGGCTGAAAAATGCAAATTTCCTTCCTGGAATACAACTTTCCTCTCCATGATTGCAAAATTTACGCCTCCAAGATTGCAGATTTCCCTTCCAAGATTGCAGAATTTCCCTTCAAGATTGCAAAATTTCCCTTCAAGATTGCAAAATTTCCCTCCAAGATTGCAAATTTTCCCTTCCGAGATTGGAAAATTTTCCTAAATATTAAAATTGGTTGTCATTCCTGAATTCCCCACTTTTTAGCTACTTTTTCCAGGTGTTAAATGACTACAATCCATGGCTATCAATCGGCACCATATTTATTTGGGAGTTAATTAATTTCTTTCTATATCCCCATGCCCACTATGGCACGTTTCCACAAACAGTGCTCTCTCGATCTGTAGTTTCCTTCAGATTCGCTTTTTGGGAGGTAAATTTATGATATCTCTTAATCCCATTGCTGCCTATTTCAGATAGACTTTTTAATAGGCATTGAGTTGTGACAGGAGCCATCTGGCTCCATCCCTTTTAACTCAATCTCAAGAAAACATCTTATGGCCTCTGTAATGTCAACCACACCTCTTGTCATAAGCACATGATAACCTACATTTCTCTGACCAGATCTTTATCAATTGTATCAGATGGACAGATCTTAGACTAATATCCATTGTGTTTTACATTTCAATCAACTGATATTGGCAGTAACAAAGAAAACTGTTTGGTTATAATGGATAAGCAGCGATAATGCGAGAGAATAAAAAAATGTGTAACATGCAATTTTGCTTATAAATCAAAGATAACTAACTATGTACAATTCCATATAACTACTCTAATATAGGAACAGAAAAATACGCACTATTCAAAAAATGAAGTATTTGAGGATTTTTATCACACTCCATCTCCCCGCAAAAAGACAATGCATAGCAAGCGAGTGGGGGGGTGGTAGCGACTTTAACACCTACACTAAACAGCTGATTGTGGTTTAGCATATTGCAGAACGTAGAACAAAGATCAATAATATTGTGTTTGAAGTCAAACTGGCAGGTCATGTGCATAATATCACACTTAATATCTGGGATATTCAACGGAAAGGCTTTTTTCGATCTCAGCAAGTCGGAATTTTTGATACGGCAGCACGTTTAGAAATTACAGAATCGATAAAAATTCTTTTAATACGCTGATTTCAACCAACCACTTGCAGGTTCTGTTGGCACATCTATGCCAGTAACAAAAATACCGAATATGGTTTTTTGATGATTTTTTTTGTATGTTTTTGGATCAGCAAATCACTGCTTGTCCCTTTAATAGCCGTCAGTTGGTAGCATCTGAACTACACAGCTGTTTGACAAGCTCTTTTATTATGACAAAACCAGAATAATGTAAAAAAAAAAATTAAAAAGATTGACCAATTTTTGACACCTGATTTGGATTGAAATATATTGTGTAGTAAATGTTAGAACTAATATTAAAACCAATGCTTGTAAACTGAAATTAATCTAATTTTGTACATATGTGTAAGTGTAATATTGTAATTCTTAAACAACTTTGAAATTGTAATCAATTGTCAATGGCTGATGCCTGGGTTCATACGATAATTGAACCCAGGTAGTATGTGCTGGCATATGACGTTATAGGGATTCAAACATGTTTACATGAGTGGTTCATCACAAATCAACAGCACGATGCAGTTCATGCGTCCGCGTATTTTGTATCCCGCGAGGGGCGCTTTAGCCGCCCGGAGCGGGATAAAAACTAAGCGGACTCATCGATTGCCGATTTGTTGATTTGGTGCTGACCACTCTGTAACATGTTTGAATCCCTTTCAACAAACAAAATCTTTATGAACTTATTATAGCGTCCTAAAGGAAGCATAAGTATGCTCACTTATAAAAAAAATGTTCCCCTGTTGATAAAAAATTCCCTAGTAATCTTTTAGCAAAATCTAAAGCAAACCGATAGTTTTGGTTTGTTTGTTGCTTTGCCATTTGCACCTGGTGTACTTGCGCGTACTCATAGTTCTAAACGTGAACGAACATCGCGTCGACTTAAGCTTACCGCGTAAACGCACTTCCGTGAGCACTGCGCCGGGCGTGACGGCGCTAAATTTTGCATATCAACTGTGGGGTGATAAAGATCAACTACGGTATGCTCCTGTACAAGGAGATCGGTGAGGTTTGTTGAAATGGAGGTTATAGCGGTCGCGTCATACCTGTTTTACGACATTTGCACACACCACAGCACAGCCTTAGGAAATAGGCAGGACGCGGGCAGAGAGAGTGAGATGGGCATAGTCCGGCAGAAATGAGCTAGGAATCAGGCAGTGGTTCGAGAGAGGGCGCGACGCCTTACAGATTCACCCGCCTAAGGTTTAGAGCGCGACGAGTAATAGTGCTCGAGCTGCTACAAGAAAGCGGTGGAGCGGTGGGGGCTAACAATGATTTTCTATTTCGAGTGTTGGGATTCCTTTCACTTCCCTAAGCCCGCCCTTTTGTGGTGCCGATTTCTTTTTCTCACATGGGGGTGGAAGGTTCTTTCTTGTTGTTTAAGGAGCCGTAAGGATTTTGCACAATTTGGTTAAAGATGACTTTTAAATATAAATCTTTTTAGAATGAGAGAAAGGGTATGATTGTGGGAGCCGGTACTCTCTTTACGACAATTAAAAAAACTTGCCGTACAACCATTATTTTTTGTGGAAGAAATCGGCCTCCGGCCCCGACCCCCGTACCCCCGTATGGACTCATTTTTCCACTTAAAATAATGCCAATAATCCACTCTATTAATAACTCTTAATATTTTCGTGGGCTTCTTTCTTCCAAGATAGTGCAAAAGGAAACTGCCAGAAATTTATGATACCCACTATGCTTTGAAATTCCTACTGTCATGCCTCTCTAACCTCGTATACACATTTTGATTAACACTGTTACACTGCTGTTGGCAGGAGTGTGCTATGAGGCAATACGCTTTCTAGGGAATAAGTGACACTTAGAAATGGATTACAACAAAGCAATTGCACCATCTTAACACTTTGACCTCCGTACTGATATCGCCAGCTTTCTATTAGTAGGCTGCCATGACCTGGGTCTGCTTTAAGTCCACCACAGACCAACAAATCTCATGGGAGTTGCAAACAAGTCATAAGTGCAAAAGCTGCCATTGGTTAGAAATTCCTTTCAAACATAATTTTGGCAATTCTTTGGTCAGTGAGATTAGATTAGATTAGATAGAGTTCTTAAGACTTCTTCTGCAGTCTGTCAGATTGTATTAGATTCTTAGACTCTTTCTGTAGTCTGGCAGATTTCTTAGATTCCTAGACTCTTTCTTGCAGTCCTGGTCCGATTTTAGATTCTTAGACCTCTTCTCTTCTGCAGTTCTGTTCAGATTTACTAGATTCTTAGACTCTTCTTCTTCTGTCACTTCGGGCAGATTTATTAGATTCTTAGACTTCTTCTGCAGTTGGCAGATTTGATGAGTTTATGACCATTACACAATTATTCAGGTACAATAACCACTTTTTGTGCTGCATTACCCAGAAGGAACTTTAACTACCATTTCAGATGTAATTCAAACTTCATTTGAAAAGGTCTGTATTCAATCTTTTGAAACGATGAATTTTAATTGCTATGGCCCCATGCCCATTGACCAAACCGTCAAGCCAAAGTAACATCTCTGAATCTGTTGAAAATTGAGCTTAGATCATTACATGTGCCCCCTCTCCATTGTTACTGTAGCAAACCTATCTAGGCTAAAACTTTATGGATCTCAATCTCATATATCAGATTAATAACTCAGTATTACCTTAGGATGAGCCCAGAAGAGTATTAAATCCATCCCACAATGCACCAGTTTTGGAATGTTCATCACCTCGTTGAGGTCATGTGATCTCACAAAAACAACCTTTCTTAACACAAAACCCTGACTTTACATTCATTTTATTAAGCCTAAAAATCACAATCATTTTAGCATGATTATGAATTGTCTTGCGATTCTTGAACACTTTTTAGTACTGACATCAGGGATCCTAAATAAATCGGGATAGGACACTCGATCAAGAGAATGGATGCGTACTGCACACTGATCTGCATGAAATCTGTAGCGTATATATTAGTTTGCCAGTCATGCGTGGCGCTATTACGCTACATCATCCCCTGGCTTACGTCATGAATGCGTTTATGCATAATTAATTATGTAGCTTATCGAAAATGGTGGCGCTATCATCATTGATATCGAAATTGTCTATGGGCATTTGTACCAGTGTCACCCTCTGCTGACATGTAACTAAGTGTGTTTAGTGCAGTACAGTATAGGTACATTGCATGCATTGTGGGATTGGTTTAAACCCCTCTGGATGAGACTATAGTGGCACAAACCTCTATAACTAGAAGCACACCAGTTGGTGCAAATTGCACCCTCAAGCTGGAATTCAAGCAAAAATTAGGGCATACATGATGAAAATGCAGGGAATATGAATTATATAGGACATGCACACTCATATCTGGCAGGGCAACATTAGAAAAACCCCAGACTGATCTAGTTATTTGGAGGCAAAATTCAACAACCGACATTAGCTCATGTGCAGCTTCTCTTTTTCCCAGAGATAAGGTGGTAATCCCAATCACACAAGTGTATGTAATGTCGCCAGTCAATTGATAACAGGGTTTCGGCAAATACCCGTAAGGCAAACACGTACATACGGGGGAGAAGCTGCCGGGATTGGATCCATACTTGTAGTGCTGACACAGGTCGTCTGTTGTTCTTCAAGGTAGGAGCGGTATTTCCAAATGCCTTGTTATAATGAGAGAGCTAGTGCTTACCGAGGGATGTTTGAAACTATCCCATAAGATTGTGGTTTGTTGTATGTGAATAATGTTAATGTGACGCCACAATATTTATTCAGGATGATCATGGAATAGCTTATACTTCTAACTCTACTTTAATTTCACTTTAACTTCCTCCGTTTTCCAAAAGAATAATGAACAATTGAGTTTTTATGAAGCGCCGGATTGTGATGAGATAGTACCATCCACTATAATGCGTGCAGTTGCCAATGAAGAAGTGCAACCCAAAAAACAGTGGATAACGGCCTGTCCGCTCTTGAGGGGAAAATTCCCAGTCTTGGGGAAATTTTCCCTCTCAAGGGGTCAAAAGGCCAATTTTTCCGTCAGAGGGCTAAAACCGGTTGATTTAGCATGATTTTTCAAAAAAGTTTCCCGGCCAAAGTCGTCAGGGGGTAACCTGCCCCCCGTCTGTTACGCCACTGACAAAAAACACAACACAGTGAGGTTGATGCATGTTAGGTGCACAACACATGCAAAGAGATACTGCAAAAAACAGGACTCTGTTGACGCACGAATATACAAAATATGAAGATTCTGGCCTAGTACGATCACATTAGTCAGGGGTGTTGAAGTTGAGTGGATATCAGTCATTGTAATTTAAACTGGCAGGCATCGTTGAATTTCATTTGTACCTGATTCCTATTTCAAAGTCAGTTCTGTTGCTTTAGAACACCAGTGTAACCCGTCATGCCTTCTAAAAAGTACTTTCCATAACAATTATGGTTCCCCAATGTGAAACTAAATATACGTAAATTCACATGGAACCCTGCACCAATTATGGCAAAACATATGCCACTGCCCCATGCGGGATTTAAGTTATGACGTCAGAAATAGGGACGGCGGTGTTATTATTGTCTCCTTTGTGGTAATGATGTATGCTGTCGTGTTGAGAAATGACAAACCCCTGGTCCATATGAAAAGGGTCAAACATTATAACCATGCACTATCCGGCCACCTGTGACGGGGGCAGGGGCTAAATTGTACAATTGAGTAGTTAGGGTAAACAGATTGTTGCAACAAAATCCAACTTAAGAAATGCAAAACATCTTTTATATATCTTGCCAGTGCCCATAAATGTGATTACATTGGGGCACAGCGAAATCTGGGTATGCTGTTCAGGAATTAAGATAAATGATTGACAACCAAACTCCATCATTGGTTTGGTACCATATGATGCTCTTCGCTATGTCATAAGTGGCCCAGAGGTGCATCCTAGGTCTGTCCTAGCCTAGGTAGGGGGAATGTCAGGGAGCTAACAATTGGGCATTACTTCCTCTGTTTTAATTAGCTACTTATTCCATCTGTGATTTTAGCTATTTCAATCAAACCTAGTAATCTTACAAAGTTTATCAATGTTGTTTTTTTTTTTTACTACTACCCACGTCAGTGACTGGGGTCTGTCATAGCCTATAGTCCATGTCATCCTCTGTGCAGTGATGTCAGCCCAAGATTGATGGTCGCACAGTAAACCGCTAACGCTGACGTGAATTGACAGCGGATTTCCGCGGGGAACAAGGCGGCATTCGTGAAGCCGCGTAATGTTATGACATCACGACTAGGTATGAACCCGACTATAGGTAGGGGGAATGTCAGAGAGCTAACAATCGGGCACTACTTTTCTCTCTATTAATATATATTTCACCACACCTAGTAATCTTATGGTTATTCATAAACCTTTTTATGAGAGAGGAAATATGATTGGAACAAAAACCATTCATTGATATTGTCATTCCAACGTTCGTATGGTATGAGCGTACGTGGATGCTAAGCACATTTACAACGCGATGTTGGCTAGAATCATTTTAAAGTGGTCGGGTTATGTGCAATCTTACTTTAGAAACATTACACTGCATTGTATTTCACATGCCACATTCAGATTTTCTTTTAACTGTCTGTTGTACTAACGTTTAGCAATAGGGTAATGTCTGAAGATTTTTAGTTGCTCTGCAGTGGCAAAAATCAATGCCTTGCATCACATTTGACCATACTCATAATTGTCACGAGCCCCTTGCGGCTTGTGTCATTATTCGTTGACAAACTGAGCGCGCGTGCATTGATGTTTTAGCCATGCACTCGAAGCTAAAATATGCAGACTTAACCTCTAATCCCGGAGGGAGTGAAGATATTGGAAGAGGGGAAAGAGAATAGAGAGTCGTAAACACTGTTGGTGTGGGATATCCGCTACAGCGGTGTCGCTGGCCCGGCCATTTTTGGTGTCCCATTGTGTCCTTCGTTGATGACGTCAATGCTGTATCCTGGACTTAGTGCATTTTTCTTTTCTCACTCGGTGCATTGGGGTTTTTTGGTGTTTGGTGGTGTTAGGGTTAACTTAATAGCTCTTCAACCAAACCTAGTTTAATCTTATAGGTTGTCCCATGTCATTCACTGGCTTTGAGGGTAAAATCAATTGGCATTGTTTTTACAACTGGTCTGCTTATTTTAATGACAAATAATTTACAACCAACATAACTGTGAATTCATTAAATCATGCCCAAATTTGAGAAGAATTTAACTCAATTTACTTCATATTCTGTGATAGGATTAATCTTTTCACAACCAAGATTGAGTAAAGGTGTTATAGCCTTTCTTTAAACACTATGATATTTTAGGAAATTGTTAAAGGGACATTAAAGATTTATCCTGACGAAAAACAAATCCTTTTAGATTTGCACTGATTGGTAGTTGAATTCCTACAAGACATTTCAAAGGTTTATTGGCCAAACAAGGGAGAAAATCAAACCCAAAACTTATGTGTTAAACTTACCTGCGTCCTATTTTTTTGGGGGGGGCCGGGGAGGTAAATGCTGGCAACAGCCGTCTTTAGTTATGGGCTGGATCAGGTACTTGAAACTTGGCAAGATGCTTTGCTATGGATTTGTGAACACTGATTATAACATCTTTTTCTCTTCTTACTTCAAGATAGGACAGCTGCACATACAGACTAGACCACACTGAAAAGAACCACCCTCCTACTCTCCTCTCCACTTGCTTCTTGCCAATCTTCTTTAGACGTCTTCTCCTTCTCAAAATCCTCAAACCTCCCACCTTAAACTCAAAAGCCCTCTTAAAAGCATGCCCGGCATCCTTCCTCAGCACAATGCCCATACTAACATACCTATTCAATCACCTCCCCAACGTTTCACGGTCCATTGCTTCGTCCAAACCCAACGTCTGCAAGCATTTATGTAATTTCACTCACATTACTGATTATTAACCTATAATTGGTTTACAACTCTTCTGGTCCCCTACCAGAACAAAACGAATACCTCCTCCTTCATCATTCCATACGGCTAGTGACAATTTGTCATTGCTGCTATGGGCAGTAGTTAAGTGTGGGTGGATGGCATCATTACACAGTCTTGTAGGTCATGCTGCTCACTTTGTGATTTAGGGCTACATTTGAGGCCATGTAATTGGGGGCAAATTACATTTATAGAGCACTTCCTGAGCAAGATGAAGATTGGTACATTCACGAAAAACCAAAACTCGCTGGCTGTCTAATTTGAAACTAGTACAATTGATGTGAATTTTTACTACGAATAATTAGTTCTTTCAGGCCGTACTAATTTATCTACTGTAAGTACAAGCTGAACAATTTTCTGCTGCACACTATATAGGCTCATGGTAATAAGGCATTCGTTGGACGGTTTCCTACAAATTGTCCTACTAGTATTAGAGGGGGCTTCACTAGTTTATATATAAAATAGTAAAATGAGGTCGTTTTTACGACTTTTGTTAATAGGTAGGGCAGTTTTCTACTACTTTCACTGAATAGTAAGGCAATTAGTAGGGATATTCTTGGTAGGGATGTTTGTACTAGGTTGCCACTATGCTCTGAAAGGTGGGTAATTTTTATGATATTGGCAGTTTACCTGGTTGCTCTAATTGTGACTCAACATGTTTTATTGTGATGTTTATAGAGCAGCATGGCAATTATGGATTCTCTGAACTTGAGTCACATTGACGTGCATGATATCCCCGGGATGATCCATGCCACAAGTCGCCTAAAGTCTGGCTACATGCCTGTTCCAACCCCGGGATAGAAACACACACGGGGACAGTTAAGCAGGGGTATACAGAACATGCCCATGC
The DNA here is from genome assembly GCA_023653785.1 of Ophioderma brevispina. Classification (NCBI taxonomy): domain Eukaryota; kingdom Metazoa; phylum Echinodermata; class Ophiuroidea; order Amphilepidida; family Ophiodermatidae; genus Ophioderma; species Ophioderma brevispina. Next base: position 25,767 of record JAMKCH010008266.1, read on the forward strand.
ATAGGCGGCGTTTTTGTAAAACACAGAATCGCCTGAATCGCTTACTTCGCTTAATTCTCCCTACCCTCAATTAATGGAATTGCTTCACTGGCGCGAAAACTGGACTCCCTAGGTAAGTACAATTATCCTCCGATAAACGCAGGATCACTGTGTGGTGCTGATTATGAAGACTGCACAGATTTACACATGGCGAATTGTGTATTTTTCTTATTGATCACAGTGATTTGTAATTTCACTAAATCAACAAAAGATAAACGATAGGCAGTGAGCTCAGACCCGAGAATCTAATAGTCTTATGACTGAGTCTGATCACTCAGTCTCAGCTCGGTCTTCACCAATTTCCACTCAGTTTTGCAAAATTGGTGGCCACCCGTGACGTCATTTGACCCCCTAACTCAATGACGGAATAAGTTCTTAACGGATTAAAGCCGGGATAAAGCCCGGTAGCCTATAAGGTGGAATGGTCTGTTTGTTAACTGTCGAACTATGACATTACTGGTGCTGGGGTGGCGAAACAAATTTGCCAATTATGCTTGGTATGCATGTGCATATTTTGTCTTGCCTTTTCACCCGGCATCTTGACATGAGGACGGTATGAACACAAGCTGTCTCGACCCCTCATCTGCCCCAAATTGACCGCCAATTACCCGCGGTTTATAGGCTCACACCGCCCATTCATCCCTCCATTCATAAAACTTTTCTGTGCTAGAGACTAATCAAGCTAAAAAAAGGCTGGGACCGAGACTAATGATTGAGATTTATGCCACTGAAGTGAAAGTTAGGAGAATTTGTTGTTTGATCAAATATCAACATTTTTATCTGCAGTTTCACAAAATTCAACCAGAATTTTTGGGACAAACACACCAAAATTTTGAATTTCAAAGATATTTGTTTTAGTTAATTGTTGGTCCTACAAGAATCAACTAAATATTCTGTGATAATGTAACACGGGAATTAAGCGAAGTCGGCCGATTTAGGCGATTCCGTGTTTTCCAAACGCCGATGAATAGGCCTATACACTACACCCAACAGTGGGGATCACAGACACCTAGGGTCTTTGGTGGAATGGTACTAGAGGCTGGTACCATGCAGAATAGGCCTATACCAGCATGTTCATGAGTTACAATCTTTTGCTTTTCATACGGCATGTACGGTAAGTGCTAATATAATACCCATGCCTGCGGGAATCTCATTACACTTACTGTGACATACACTACACATGAGCGACAATGCACGGCCAATGTGACTCAGTTCCAGATCCTCGTCACTGGACGCGTCCATGCTCTCGAATCACATTAAATGTTAAAATGACAACAATTACTGCAACCATGTAAACTAACTAACTTAGTCTTGATTTACGCACCGTTAAGACATTTTTTCAGAGCTTTTTGAGACGGCTGACGTGCTTCAAGACACGGGCAACGGCCATACAGTGGCGGGAAATGTTGGCATCAAAAAAACTAGTAGATCAAGTAGCAATACCACTGGTCTTACGTACATAGATTCGTAAGACGCAAAACTAGTTGTTTCAATTGGTAGAACGTCCGTCACTATTTTTTGCGATTAAATTAGTAAGATCACTTCAAACTGAGTAGTATAGGCTCGTTTTCCGTCTAGCTTTTACTTGTACGTGCCTTCTACGATCCACTACCCGGTCACAAAATTCTAGTTTCAGTTCAAAAATCTAGTCATTACACACTATTAATCCCGTGCCCATGACATAATCAATTGTATCTTACAATCTAAACGTATGGTGTTTGAGCAAAGGTTACCTATTGGTTTTTGGAGATGTTTTGGGACAAATAGAGGTATCATACGAAAGCTAAGAATTTAAGAAATCGATCAGTCTAGTTTATATTTATGAACGAATTGCCTCCAACGCAATATCAAGGACTGCAACTAGATAACAATCTGTCAATGGATATCGCTATTGCTTTTTGATTAGGATTACAGTTAAATACTGGACATGTAACCTATGTAAAAGTGACGTGTACAATGAATTTGGTATGTTAAGAAAGCTAAGTAATCAGACTTTAAAAAGCTTTTTTATCTGTGAAGTTTGAATGTCCCGGCAAAATTATGAGCTGAGGAAATCACTATGTTTACAAAATCCCTATACCCAAAATGTGCTTCTTGCGTGCTCTCTCACACTTGTATTGAAGATGGTGCCTCAATAGTTTGTAATGAAATAACTGTCAGGGCAACGATCAAGTGGCGTGTGTGGCGTGTTTTTGAGTTTTTTCAAATTCAGGGTCTAACTGCTCATGAATGTATGTGTTATATCCAGTCACTTGTAGGATCACTTTTCCTTAAATATCTCAGTCGGTGAAGGACATATAGATTCAGGCACTCATGCGCACTCCGCAAACACACACACACGCACATACATCCAGACGCACATCAGAGCAACACTAACGCACCTACAAACGTAACAAACTACACACTAACACACGTGCACATAAAGACATAAATTTTCCACACACACACACCACAATCACACACGCGCGTAAAACATACACAAAAGCACAACACAATCATTCTCACCATACAGGTATACACACACGCACATGTAAGTCCCATCGGTGTGGGACACGTTTTCTAGATCTAGGTCAGTTCATCATTCACACGCTCCACTGGGGCGGCACGAGCGCGCGTGCACATACACCAACTAAACACACAATCACACACGCACTAAAACCACAACATGCAAACACACAACAAACACGTGCACACTGCACACAAGCGCACACACGCACAATGCAAGCAATCTCACACGCACCTACAGACATAACCCCATACGCACAACACTTAAACAAAACTAGCACAACAAACCCACTGCATGCAGACAACCACACGTGCACAGCATGCAACATAAAATTTCACACACGCACGCTAAGACAGGAATTCACCACGCACCTACCAGCATAAACACACTTAGTAATCGCGCGCACACACGCGCACGTACAAACACCCAGAAACACGCACATACAAACACGCACATGCACGGAGACGACACGTGTACAGCACGCACAGACAATCACTCTCAACACACGCGCCTACAGACATGAACACCACCAACTCACACACGCACCTACAGACTAACGCACACACGGACACAAAAACCCACATGCACGCAACAAACCGCAACGTGCAAGCTGCACATACAATCTCACACACGCACCTCCAGAAAGTGAAACTCACACACGCACACAATCACCCACACACCTCTCAGACTAAACACAATCACAACACACACCCACATTCACACACGCACAAACACACGTGCATGCAGTCATCCACATTCGTACGCACATGCAAGCTATCGAACACACCACCTATACAGACATAAACGCACACACAACCACCACATACAAGCCCACAGTTAGCGACAACCCACGTGCACAGCATGCACATACAATCTCACGCGCGCACCTACAGACACGAATTCACACACGAACCTACAGACACATAAACACACTTATAATCGCACGCGCAACACCCCAACACAGAAACACGCACATACAAACTCACGTGAATGAGACATCCACACGTGCACAGCACGTACATGCAAGCAATCTCACCCCCGCACCTACAGACATAACCACACAACCACACAAATCACAACGCCCCTAGATACACAAAACATCACCACTCACAAAACCACACCCACCTTCAGACACGCACAAACACACTCACGTCATTCAACCACATGCCGCACGCACATTAATCTATCTAGCACACGCACCTACAGACATAAACGCACTCACGCACCCACAAACACGCACATACAAAAACCAGACACAAACACGCACATACCAAGCCACCGTGCACCCACAGACATGAATTCACACACGCACCTACAGACATAAACACACTTATAGCACGCTCACACCCCAACACAGAACCCCGCACTACCAAACCACGTGAATAGGAGACATCCACCCGTTCATCAGCACGCACATGCAAGCAATCTCACACACGCACCTACAGACATGAACTCACACACACTCACACAATCCATACGCACCTAGAGACAAAAACAATCACACACGCACAAACACACACCCACATTCAGACCGCACAAACACACGTGCACGGAGTCAACCACAGGGCACGCACATGTCATCTATCTAGCACACGCACCTACAGACAGAACCGCACTCACCACACACAACACGCCCATACAAACCCAGACACAACACGCACATACAATCCAACACGTGCACCCACAGACATGAATTCACACACGCACCTACATACATAAACACAATTAATCAATCGCACGTGCCATACAAAACCCAGAACACGCACTATACAACCACGTGAATGGAGACATCCACACGTGCACAGCACGGGCACATGCAAGCAATCCTCACACACACCTACATACCGAACTCACACACACGCACACAATCCCATACGCACCTAGAGACAAAAACAATCACACGCAACAAACACCACCCACATTCGACACGCAAACAAACGGCACCCGTCAACCACATGAGCACGCACATGTAATCTATCTAGCACACGACCTCAAACATAAACGCCTCACGCCACACACCCCCGCACAGACAACCCAAACACAAACACGCACATACAAGCCAACTGCCCCACGACATGATTCACACCCGCCCCTACAGACATACACACAATTATAATCGCACGTGCACATACAAACACAGAAACACTCACATACAAACCACGGGAAACGAAGACACCCACACGTGCACGCACGCCCATGCAAGCATCACACACTCACCTAAAGACAGAACTCACACACACGCACCACTCACATACGCACCTATAGACCAAAAACAATCACACACCACAAACACACACCCACATTCACGCACGCACAAACACTGCACGCAGTCAACCACATGCGCACGCACATGCAATCTATCTAGCACACGCACCGACAGACATAAACGGCACGCACCGCACACACAAACACGCACTACACACCCACACACAACACGCACATACAAAGCCACACTGCACCCACAGACATGACTTCACACACGCACCTACAGACAATAAACACAATGAATACTCGCACGGGCACAGACAAACCAGGAAACACCACTACAAACGCACGTGAACGAAGACCCCCACACGTGCACAGCACCACATGCAAGCACTCTTCACACACGCACCTAAAGACATGAACTCACACCGCGGCACCCAATCACATACGCACCGTACAGACAAAAACAATCACCACGCACAAACCCACACCCACAGTTCACGCACCCACAAACACGTGCACGTATCAACCACATCGCATGCACATGCAAGCAATCTAACACACGCACATACATGCTCGCAGACAACCACATGCGCACAGCACGTACATACAAGTAATCCTAACCACGCACCTACAGACACACACTCACAAACACACGCACAAACCGTAACATACAAACAGACATAAACCCATAAACTCCCCACACACTCACAATCACCCACGCACAATCTGCAATCACCCAACCCTACAGACATAAACACATACACTCCCATACACACACAATCACACACGCACAACACAGCCACGCGACTTGAAACACACCAAACAACACACAAGCGCACGCACATAAATACACACCTAAACCGTCTGTGTGGGACAAGCTTTCTAGTTGATGCAGCTCATCACACTCTACACACACACACCACACCCGTACTTGCATACCGACACACACAACGCACATGCAAACACGCACCACTCGTGTTCACACGCACCCCCCGTGTTCTCTCGCGCGCGCACTCTCTCGCACCACGTCAAGGCTGTCGGCTAGAAACTACATTGTTAGGGTTAACAGTTTAAAGAATTAGATTTAGGAGTTAGGGTTAAGAATGATGGTCAGTGTTAGAGTTTTGGTTAACGTAGGTTAAAAAGTGCGTCTTATGATTACGCATTAGGGTTGGGGTCAGAGGTGAGGTCTCACGTGTACGTGTATGTTATAATACAGATGCATATACGGAAATTCTAAATGTTTCACAATCTTTATTTGCCAAGCCATGTTTCCAATTTTGGCATAAAGATATTTGTTTACTTTTAGCTGAACCGTATTGGTTTGATCAATAGCTTTACAAAATACAGGCCATGTTCTCATACTCAAGGACAACAGTTCACTGGTCATAAGGCATACATATCACGTGCAATGAGATGAATTGACCTTGCTTGCTTCTGGCATCATTAATCCTCAATCAGAAACCAGGTCATTTGTACACACCCGTCAATAATAAAAGACAAAAGGGCAAAATAGCCCAATTTTGGCACCATGGCATTTCCGAAGCACAATACCTCCGAAAGTTTTTTCAAACACACTTACTTTGACTATGCTCTTGGTGTCCTTCCTGCACCCTTAAATCAGTCCTGCAAAATGTGCTACCCTACGCAAAACTGCTGATGATAATCGCCAAGGCGATCTTTAGCTCATAATATTGTCCTATTCGCAGCAATTTGTGTTTCCGTACTTTCATTAATCTCGTGAGAGCTCATCACGAGGCGTGCACCGAGCCCTATTTTTCCATCACAATCACTTTGTGGCTCAAGTTTACACATATATTCGGAATCTGCATACTCTCAGCTACCTTTGACGCCGAATTTATTTCGTCAAGCAAAACAATAAGCGATATTGACATGAGGAAGCCAGCGTGATGAATATTACTTTGAGTGAGATGTATCCCATATTTTTTTTTTTTTTACACCGGTAACTATGTAGCCTGGGTCTCTAGCGCCCGCCTCACTCGCAACTAATGACCACGGTGGCCAAAGCGGCCAGTTTCATGCGTGTTGAAGGACTCATGTTGATCTTCCCCAGCAGGCATGTAGTACGTCACGTTTTCTTGATTTATAAAGCCAGTTGCAATTCCTCTTAAGTATCCTGGGCCCTAAGCACAAAAATGGCTTAATTTCGCAAACAAACACATACATCTTTAAATGGCCTTTTCTCCAAAATTTTATATGGAACAAAAAAATTGAATTCAATTTTGACAGTGAAATCATATCATAGTATGATATTAAACTTCTTTTTTTTTTAAATGCCTTAACATTAAGCTTTGGCCTGTGTTCGCTTTGTTGGTTTCTTTTTTGATGCTGACTAGTTAAGCCTATTTTTTCATTGGGTGTAACTAAATTTTAGTGTTTTTTAACACTATCTTACACTTCAAAACAAGTCTGATGATAGGCTTTTACCCTTAGAGCGTCCCTCTATCGTATGACTATACCATTATAAACTATTATTACCGTGCCTGCGACAAATTATGCATTGTATCTTACAATCTACCGTATGGTGGTTGGAGCAAAGGTACCTATTGGTTTTGGAGATGTTTATGGGACAAATAAGGTATCATGCGAAAGCTAAGAATCTAAGAAATCTATCAGTCTAGTTTTATAATTATGAACTGAATTCCCACGACAATTCATGACGGAAACTAGATAAAAATCTGTCAATGATATCCCATTGCTTTTTGATTAGGAGTACATGTCACATACTGGACATGTACCTCTGTCAAGTACGGTTACTAAATGAATTTTGTATGTTGAAGAAGCTAAGGATCAAACTTTAACATAAGCTTGTTTATCTTGTGCGTTTTAATGTCCACGGCAAACATGATGAGGCTGAGGAAATCACTATTTTTACACAAATCCCCTATACCCAAAATGTGCTTCTTGCGTGCTCTCCCACACTTTGTATGGAAGATGTCCTGGCAAATAGTTTGTAATGTTCAGTTTACTGAACTAACAGTGAGTCTACTAATTGATAATTAGTAAAGATCCCAACATAACAAGTTTTGTTCTCTCTGTGTGCATATCATTTCAAGTCTTGGTTTTATAACTTTGTGGGTTCATCACCAAATAGGCAAGAATCTTCACACAGCAAATTGATATAGAAATAATGCGGGTTCCACTGCAGCAACACTACTACAGCAAACGCAGTGCGTGACACCGTTATTTTTTTTTTTTTTGTTTTTTTTGTTTTTTTTTTTTTTTGTTTAAAAAAAAAAAAAAAAGTAAAATTCTGTATAGGTTACTAACAGATAAGTTAGAACAGTAAGGCTTTTGAGATGGCTTCCAGCTTAATGCGTTCAACCCTAAATAATTCTAATATAGGTTTGATAATTAGTCAGTGGCTTTTGTGAGATGCTTCCCTCTTAACGTCTTTCCACCCGTGGTAGTTTATAACACATAGTCAATGTTGCTTTGAGGTGGCTTTCATTTAACCCTTTTAACCTGGTTAAGATGCCTGATAGGTTTATAACACTAGTCATTGACTTTTGAGATGGCTTCCCTCTTAACCCTTTCAACCTGTAGATTTCTGTATATTGTTTAACACATAGTCAGTGGCGCTGGATATGGCTTCCATCTTTACCCTCTCACCCCGGTAGATTCTGTATAGGTTTATAACACATAAGTCATTGTCTTTTGAATGGCTTCCATCCTAACCCTTTCAACCCTGGTTGATCGTTATAGGTTATTACACATAAGTTAGTGGTTTTTGAGATTGGCTTCCATCTTAACCCTTTCAACCCTGGTAGATTCTCTATAGGTAACATTTGACACATAGTCAGTGGCTTTTGAGATGGCGTCCTATCTTAACCTTTCCCCTGGAGATGTCTCTTATAGGTAATAACACTAAGTTTGGGGCTTTTTGAGATTGCTTCCATCTTAACCCTTTCAACCCTGGCGAGATTCTCTATAGGTTATAACACAATGTCAGTGGCTTTTGAGCTGGCTTCCATCTTAACCCTTTCAACCCTGGCAGATTCTGTAAAGGTTATTACACATAAGACAGTGCTTTTGAGATGGCTTCCTCTTAACCCTTCAACACTGGAGATTCCTTGTAAAGGTTTGACCCATAAGACAGGGCTTTTGAAGGCTTCCCAAATGACCCATTTGGGAAGCCATCTCAAATCCACTATCTAAGACTAGCTTCTGACTCATTCCAAATATATCTTGAAATGCACAATTTTGAAGTTTTGGAGATAAATGATCTCTGAGAAACTATAGTTTTACCTGCAGGCCAAGGGTTTCTTCATTAGGACAATCCAATAATCAATACAATTAATCATAACAATATCACTACACTCATATTTAGGCCCCAGCAGAGTTAGCATTCATGGCATCCAAATATTTTTGATAAAGACAATGACAGGTAGGTAGAGTTTCTTCAAATATGACAACCCTTTTAATTAGTGGCTGACATCTTTCACCAATGGCACTTTTTTTCCCGCTTTTTGTTTTTTGTAGGCGTGGGTGTCTGAAATCCAAGAGTATGCCAATGATGACGTGGTAGTGATGTTACTCGGCACAAATCCGACATGGTATCAGAAGAGCGGTCAAGAAAGAGGAGGGAGAAAAGCTGCTAAGGTAAGTGCAATCTGATTTATGCCTTTCCTTGAGCTTTTGTCAGTGTCCTTGATAGGTGAGGACCAGAGGGGGCTCATTGTGCGGTTGGACATGAGACTCCCACCCAGTAATTTCAGCTAAATGACGTCTTGCCTTGTTTTATTTAACATGCCCCAATAGTTTTTTTTTTTGGGGGGGGGCTCAAATACCCTTTGAACAACCCAATAACCATAACACTTTCTTACCAAAACATCAACTTCAAAGCTCCCCCCCCCCACACACACACACACCCTCCCCTTCACGCTCAGCGCATTGTGGAGCTCTTTGGCCTCCATCAGAGATGTCTCTGGCCTCCATACCCATGAAAGGCCTCCCAATCCCTGAAAATCTTCTAAGTTCAATGCCTATAACATCAAAATAAGATTTTTAATAAGGTTCCATTTTCAGTCAAACATTGGCCATAAAGCCACCTATCAGTGATTTATCCAAATGATCAAAATACCTGACATTTGCAGAATAGCTTAAAAGTGAAGGGTAAGTCTGTTGAATTCTCTGAAGTTACTTCCTTTCAACCGAAAAGTTGACAGAAAGGAAAAAACGCAGTGTTCAAAATACGAATCTCCATTCAATTACGTGTGTTGTAGCAAGTGTCCGAACGGACACTAATGCATAAAATGTTTCGATTTTGTCCTTATTAGGTTGCGTCTGGTCCCTATCAGTTGCAGGTATGTTAGGATACCTATTACTTGTTACATGCACGCAAAAATCTGATTTTGATGATTTTTTCGATTTGTTTTATTTAGCACATCCACTGATGTGGCTTTAAATAAGATTTTCACACTAATTTCACTTTCAGCCAACCTAACATTCTGCTCTTTCTCTAGAATGTTTTCTTTTCGTTCATTATTGCAGATAAATTCTGCACGTTATTAATGTTTTCAGTCTGCCATTTCCCTGCAAACCTTTGTCTGCCCAGATAGCCATCGTGGTCAATCCGTCCAGTCCAATTAGATTTCCGTTCACATTTCGCGCGACACTCGACGCATCATCCCCCCATCTTTAGCGGGGGCCGTTCATCACAGCACAGGCTTTGGGTTACATCTCAAGTGCTTAATAGATTGGTTTTGACTCCCATTTCTGTGGTCGAGTGAGCACTTCACTGGCGAGATGGGGTTTTGCGCTCTGTGGTGTTGAGCTGTATGTTGACAGTGATAAAGTTATCTGCGAGAGGGAATGATACGGGTGAGTGGGTGTGTTTTGGTCTTGGGTGGATTTCTCGGATGCTTTAAATGGTAATAATGTCATACAGAGGCACAACGCGTTACGCAAGATATTTGTTCAGATATTGTTTCAGTACACAGTGTGTGTATATCCTGTGTCTAGAGACTTCAGGGTTCTTGATTTGTGTTTACACAATGTTGTCATACACATTAGCTCAATTTTCTTGTAGTTGACTAAAACATGTTTTTGACTGTTTGTGATTATAAAAAGCCTATAATTTCAAGTGCTGGTAAAATATTAGTTTGTGGAGCACATATAATTTTAAGCTTCTTTAATGAAAATGATATTGTTGATTACAATACTGGTTCATGGAGTGGTGGCACCAGACCTCTTTTTCTGGGTGAAAACGGGGGTTAAAGTGAATTTTTTTGGGGGGGGAAGTGAAATTCGGGGGGGGGGATATCAAAAATGTGGAGATTTTAACCAATTTTTGCCCGAAATTGTTGATTCTTTCCAAAATTTGTGATTTTTGTCCCTAAATCGCTAATTTTTGCCAAAAATCTGTAATTTTTCCTTACCCACCCCCCCCCTCCGCCGAAAGAAAAATATGGATTTTGGAACCATAGCACCAATTATATGTTAACAAATAATATTTTTCTCATTCCAAAACCATCAAGAGTTGGAGAATCAACTGCAATGCAAGGGTTATTCTGAATTTAATGTATGGGTAATGGACGAGGTTTTATATGGGACCGTAGGAATTACCAAGAGGAGGTGTAGTGTTATTCCCACAATGCATTTCTTCCAATGACAAGTTTTGCACTGGTTGTCACATGAGTTATAGTGAAAAATGTACTTAAATTGCAAGATTGGGATGAGTTCTGTTCATTGAGGTACTTTTAGTCATTATAAACTCAGGCACGGATCTGGGAGGGGGTGCGCGCCTCCCTGTAATTCTGCAATTGTTGCAAAATCAGCCCATTTTGACACATATTTGTATTGGAAGAAATCATTGTGGGAAAACACGGTACCTCTTCTTGGGGAACACTCATGACCGGCTCACTTTAAAGCACCCAAATTAGTTTGTGTCACTGGCATAACAGTCTGGTGGGTGGGGGGGGGGGGGGGGGGGGGGGGGGGGGGGGGGGGCAGGTTCCCCCCCCCCCCCCCCCCCCCCCCCCGACGACTTTGGCCGGGAAAAAATTTGCAAAAATCTTGCTAAATCAGCGTTTTTAGCCCTCTGACCGGGAAAATTGGCCTTTTTGACCGCCCATCCCGATACGCACTGGTTGGGTATGCAGTCTCATTATAGCAGTTCAGGTGACTGCTATTTGAACGGGTTTACCACGTCCGTAAATCTCAAGATTGGTTCCCTCCTCTGTCAGCAGAAGTCATAATGTAGTTTTTTCATTCCGTGAGATTGATGTAAGTAGTAGTAACATATCCTGCTTGGGATAGTACTTGGTTGTCGATCTCAAGGACCATCCAGTCACTTCATCAGCACTTAAAAATGTTTATATGATTTACAGGAGATATCCATGATGTTGCTGTGTAATAGCATAATTGGTTAAGAGTTTTTGCACCCAGCTAACATTTATCAACACAAAGTTTGATTTCTTTCTAAAATTTGGGCATATCACAACAAATTTAACATTAAGAATGTTTTGATTCCATTCACTGTATTTTTATAGCTTGATTTTAAATACATTATGAGTAATTCCCAATTTTGACATTTTATGAAAAAAAATCATTCGTCCACTGACATTTGACTACAGCACTATTGCTTTTAATCTATTTTAATTCATTTTTGTAGTTGTTTTGAAAGAGGCTGGCTGCCAATTGTCTGCCATCCATTTAAAATATCCACCCCCAGTGGAATATTTAGGGTAAAGTCCTTCCAGAGGAGAAATAGGAAGAGTTTTCCCTATGTACCCCTTTCAATTCTACAGGAAATTCCTTTTTTTCATGGCTGAAATAAACAAATACCCTAACCCGAAGGCCAAAAATAAAAAAGGATTTGGTTACCTCAGAGGGTACTGTGGAACTCTTGCCGATAAATATGCCTTCAAAGGAACCCAATGGTAACCACCATTAATCCATCCCCTCTGTGAAAGAATCTGAATTAAATCTTTCATAGTTAGGAGTATTAGATTTGAATTGGAAGAGCCGATTGGATAACATCATTTGAAATTCACACCCATCTGTGGACAATGTAGGTGAAGTCTTCTTGGAAGATATGGATATCAATGAAATAGCCATTTATGACTAATTTTTTCAAACTTGTAGACAAGTGTTACAAAAAAACCACTTTAATACATCACTCTATTAATGTTTGTTTTTATCAAATTTTACAAATATAAATGACCAAGCTCCATGTGAGAGTGATCGATCCTAGCTTATCATTCACTGTGGATAGAGTTTTGTTTTGTAATTTTTGATTCTTCAGTGAAAAAATGTGGATTACTAAAATTAAGCTCAGTTTGGTTTAAAAGTTGCTTTAAAAGTTCATTTTGGGATTTTTTTTCCCATCCACTACGACCATTTCAATGGGATCCGGACATCCAAAACATGTCCCAAACAATTCCTACATGACATTTAGGTGACCCAGTGTTCAAAAATTTCTATACTTTTCTGGTAAAGGTTTATGAATTCTGCAACTTTAAACCAAAATGGGCCAAACTTTGCCTTCATCGGTTTTTCACTGAAGACAATCAAAAATACAACACAAAACTTGATCACATGATTGTTATAGTGTCTGCCTAATATTTTTTTCATGCTAGAACTTCATATCAGGTGTCTCGTCAAAATAAGCGCCCTCTAGTTTGGTCCCATTTATTCCATTTCGCACCATGGCAACTTTTTGAGGGCCTATTTTTTACTATGGGATACAAAGAAATTCTACTTGCGTTGTTATTGAACCTGTAACAAGTGGCAACTACTGTTTATATAATAGCATAATAAAGTTTTTTTTAATACTGAATCACATTTTATAGCTCCGAGTCGTAAAACTTGAGAGCCCATAACTTCCAAAACGGATGGAATTTGATTTTTCCATTTGACCTCCTCTGTAGCCCCATGAAATATACCTTTGACTGCAATTGCAACAACATCTGAGAGGGGGTGTTCCACAACCTTTGTTTGGCATAGAATGACCCTTATGTGTCTCTTGGGCCCTGTAGTTTTAACAATTGCGTCATAAAACAATATAATTTGTTCCAATATAAAAAAAAATCCACAATATGCATTTTCACTACCATTTTCAGCATTAGCATGCAGAATTCTCAGATGAGTCCAAAACAAAGCCTAGTCTTAGGTCATGTTTTTTAAATTTTCGTTCCCAAATAACCTATCATCATTTGGGAAGCCATCTCAAAGCCTCTGACTTACTGTGTTGTAACAGTTAACATTATACCAAATCTACCAGGGCTAAAAGGGTTAATATGGAAGCCATATCAAAAGTCATTAACTTATGTGTTATACCTATACAGAAATCTACCAGGCTTGAAAGGGTTAAGACGGAAGCCATCTCAAAGCACGACTTATGTGTTATACCTCTAAGAAGCTCACCAGTTAAAGGTTAATATGGACACCATCTCAAAAGCCACCAACTTAATGTGTTTATAACCATAATACAGAACCTACCAGGGTGAAAAGGCTTAATGTTACAACTCGGAAGATAGCCTGCATGTTTCAAACTATGTAACCAACGTGTTGGCTCATCGATTAGATGTCCGCCTCACAGTCGTGAGGTCGCGGGTTCAAACCCCAGCTGGGTCATACAAAGACTTCCAAAAGTGGTACTTCTCCTTCTTTTTCACATGCTCGCATTTAAAGGATGAGTATGGGACACCGGAGCTACCCAAAGACTTTCACCTTACTCTAGCTTTCACTGCTTGTCAAGGTGCTTGACTAGAGTTATGGAATGGAGAAAGGCACTGCCCTATGCTATGCACCATTCGGTGCAGGAAGGACTTCAAAGTCGTTCACCGCAGTGATGTCACCTGTCAACTTTAGACTGAACAGAGTATGAGGCCTCTTCTGCCAAACACCTCTCTTGTTTTTATTTTAAAGGTGTTTTGTTCGCGTTTATTCTATTGTGTTCTCTACCTCTACTTGGTATGAGAGCCTGCACTTGCACATAAGCCCCAAATCGGGGGTGGGGCACAGACGATCGGAACACGCCCTTAAAATGAGTTGATATTTTTGCAAGTAAATCACACGGGGACACAGTCACACTGGTAATGCAAGTGCATTGAAATCTCAGATAACCTTTATGTCTAGGTCTTGATTCCACAGGACCATGGTGTGCTACTGGAGACTCGATGCCAATCAGGCTGATGTAACCTGGAGTTTTTTGCCGTCCGCAAAGTAAGGTGCAGTGTTCTACTGAGAGAACATTATGTTGATTTTCCAAGGTTTCATACATTGTACTGTGCTTTCATGACAAATATGATTTCTTTTTTGAAATCCAAATTTTGAAACAAAAGTGGGCACATTTATACTCCCAATTTTAAATTTTTTTTGGCAAAGTAGTAAAACTTCAAGTGTAAATTCACTAGCACATAATTCTTGACATTTGTTTTTGTTTGTACTTTGTTTTGTTTGTGTTTTTTTTTTTTTTTTAATTTTAAAGATTTAAATGGAGTAAATTACTTAATTATCTAAATTCATACAAAATTTTATAAAAACATATCATTCACTTTTTGATTTCCGAAACATGCCCTACCCAACCCACACTTGAGTCCAGGCCGTTGAGTACTGAATAAATCCTTTCCAGAAGTTCTTCAAACCTTTGAAGTTGTCCTGTATGTCCTAAAAAAATTACAACTTACACTGGACTTTGGACAGATTGAAAATTGTTACAACTTTTTAAAAAAAAAAAAAGCAAAAAATAGTAAAAGATAATTAATTCATGCAATTTTGGTGGGTGATTAAGAAGGTTCTTCAAGCCAAAGTGATTGAGTCTACAGGTGGGGGGATGTACTCAAGTCCAGAGGAAAGGCTTTGGAGATAATGCCTTGTTTTATAGTTGTGTGGTACAAATAGGTTGTCACTTTTAACATCAAAAGTTGATGAATTTGCAAGAGTGGCAATGGGTTGAAAAACTGATGATAAATATTTATATCAGTATTGTAATCAATATTATCACAAAATGAAACAAAAGATGTCTCCAATTCAAACTCACCATGTCATAAATTGGCACCACAATCATGATATGGAAAGTACCCTAATTGTTCTCTCAGTGCATTCCCATATGTTAATAATAATCTCATCTATGTTATAGATTGTAAAAACTTGTACTGTGAAGAGAATGGTTTATATAGTCATTATCTATAGAATATCACCACTTAGTTTTGGTGACCCAACTTAAGTCAATATTTTGTGTTTTGTTTTTTACTACAGATAGAGTTAATTGAGTACCGTTGGTGGCTGAGTTCAGATTATACTACCAGAACTACACAGAGGCAATTAGAAACTTGACATCACATGAGGTTTACTGTCAGGAACGTGTCCTTGGGTATATAGTTATGATTGCCAGTTTGAATTGACCCTGTGGATTCTGGGGATGAGATATAGTTACCCAGAATATACACAGGCAAGTAGAAAATTGACATCAACCTGAGGTTGTCAATGAAACTGTGTCCTGGAGGGATGAGATTCTTGATGTATGTGTGGTAGAGTAGGGGTGTTCAAAGTCACTTTACTACTTCACGGTGTTAAAGCATATGTAAATGGGTAAAATTAATTTTGGGCAAACCCATAAGGGTATCTTGTGGCTTAATATGTGATACTGTGATAAGATTATTTCATGTTACATGAAGTAATGTACCATGAGGTGTACCCTTTACACCCAAGGCCTCCATAAGGAATTTGACTGAGGCTGTGTGGTCACAAAATTTACTAGGAGTAATGCTGGTAATTAATGCCGGGGTTCTGTTTGTGATCAATGTTTTGTGAGTTAAACAGTTTCACAGTAATTAATTGTTCGTGGGAAAAATGAGTGGGCGAGTGGTGCAAGATTGGTGGTTTGTAGATTTGAGTTGCTGTTTATGTCCTCTTCTTGCCCTTTCGGTCTTGGGTGAATGTAGCTTCTTGGCGGAATGTCAAGTTCATCATATTTGGATATTTATAGAGACAAACGCGTGAATTTTCTGAGTTCTTGTTTAGACCTAGCCAGCCGAGGGTGGATAGCACTTCGGTAAACACTAGCTTCATGGGTTGAAATTCCAGTGTGAATCGGGCTGCCTCCCTGTTGGACTTTTTCCAGGATTTTGTTTAGTCCTCCTTTGCTTGGTAAGGATCCCAGGGCGCTATTCCAAAATTCGAGATGGGGTCTAACAAGGGTATGGTAGAGAGCCTTCTTTGATATTACTAGATGCATGATGGAAGTGTCTCTGGATGAAACCCAAGGATTTTAGAAGCTTTGAGCAAGTATGGCTTTGCTTGTATTTTTAGAAATTTTTATTGTTTGGGTTGCTAACAGAGATGTTATTTTTTTCGCTATGACCATCCAAAAGTCATTCCATAGATGCCTAAGCCATAACAAAAGAAAGTAACACAAATAAAAAATTGAATAAAATAGCAATTGAATGAAATATTTAAAGCAAAGAAAAAAATCAGTACACAAAATTAAAAAAAAAAAAAAACGAAAAATAATAATAACCAGGTGAGAATATATAAATAACAAATAATATTTAAAAATTAAAACCAAATAAAATCCGGGTACACTAGTCTTAGAATATCATTAAAATAAATTGTTAAAATATAAAAAAGAAATAATAACATAAAAAAATATAATAACAGGAATTTAATATGAAGCGCCTTCCCAAAAAGGAATAGAAATATAAAAGGAATAAAAAAATGGAACCAAAATAAAATTTTTTAAAAAAATCAGGACAAAAATAAATGATGAAAGAAAACGGACAAAATAAATTAAAAAATAAATGACCAAAAATGGTAAAAAATAAAAATACACGGGTGTGATAATCAAAACATATTTTTTAAACTATAATAAACATCCAAAGCCGTATTACACAAAAAATATTAATATATAAATCGTTTTTCAAATGAAAATAAACTTAACTAAATTAACAACACTTAACAAATAAAGAGACTAAATAAGTAAAATAAAACACAAAACCAATAAAAACAAATACACTTAATAAACCAAAAATTTTGAATAAATAAATATCGAAATGAAAAAATATATAGAAATAGCAATAAAATCAACATCAATTATATAAAGTAAATCGTTTCAATAAAAAATTGAAATAAACAAAGTAGATGACTAAATAGGTACAATATAAAAACTAATAAAAATACAGAAATGAACACATACACTGACATAAAAACAAAATAACCACTATGAATAAAATATATAACATTATAAATTAAAAATCAAAAATAAACAAAAAACGAAAGGAATTGTTCGCGAATGATGAAATGAAATTGCATTATGTAAACCCGTGGTGTCATTCCAAGCAATGTCAAGAAAAACTTACAGCTTCAATTCTGGACATCCTTTCAACTTACAAACTTTGCATGTGTCTATATATCAGACCAAACTAGATAGTTCTACCACCAACAGCTAAAACAGCACCATTAGAATATCTTACATCACAGATGCAGCACGTAAACCTAAAAAAACTTGCAAGTCGCCTGAATATGAAGCACGGAATTACACTTCATAATTTGACATCAATTCAAACAATATAAAAAACCCAACTTGCAGGCAAAGTCTGCTTCAATGCAACATACAAATTCCAGCTCAACACCGGTTAACAAATGGCTCAGAGCGATGCCCATAAGGTTTGAACAGAGCATCACAACACCGCCAACATGAACCCAATGGCAACCCACAATTTACCAGCCTCCCCCGCACCCATAACCAGTCCCCAAATAACCAGAAAACCATGAAACCTAGAAAGCCGAAAACCGCGAAAATTCTGTTACACTTAAATGTGTATGCTTATTTTTTGTTTTGCCCTATAAACCAGGATTTACTGGGCCAGGGAATAGACAAATATGCTGGTATTACCCTCCTACATTAACCCTCAGCAAACAGTTTAATATTTTAATACTACCTGGAATTCTAGTGCTTAAAAAAGAAAGAATGCTCTATTGCCCTCTGGCAAGAATTGCAAATGCCCCCAACATAAATTGGAACTCTGAGGTTGTTGTGAAAGAATCCAATTCGAGGGAATGACTGGAATTAAAATGTGTCAAAATGGGTCACGTCTGAAATTTCTCAATGTGGAGTGCTTTTTAATTAATGTTTAATATTGCTTAAGGTGGATTACGGCATTTTGGCGTCTGAAAGATTTGAGATAAAATTGATCGCTTAAGCACAAATTAATTGGTCGAGCTACGAGTTGCAAATAATTGGGCGGATGCATTTTAAAACTCATTATGTTAAGACCAATTAATATTGGGCATATAAATCAGCCAATTTTATCATTATCTTGTTTTGGATTCGATATTTTTCACAAATTGGACTACTCAAAACATGATACTGATGAAAAACTGGTTTTAAAATGTGGGGGTATAATGGTGGACAGGGACTACATGCAAATTTTCATTTTTTTCAAATTTTGCATGGACAATAGATCCATTAAAGGAGAACCCGTTAAAACGAAGAAATATTAAAAAAATATTACACTATAAATATGATTGACCACATATGAGTGGTTTCAAGAAAAAACGGAGTGATAAACCCCTAACAAATGAAATTAAAAACATTTCTAGCTGACCAGGTGCTATGAAAAAGGTAAACGTTTAGGCGATACGGACCGGACACGTTAGGTCATAATTGCCATAGGAATACACATTATGAAAAGGCAAGTGTGTGAAGTATGACGCTATATGCTGTCCGTTATCGCTAACACAAAGACATATCCCATATAAGGTAGCGCAAAATTTCAAATAGAACATGGTCAGACAAAATGCTTTTAATTCGTTGTATGGTTAGTAGAATTCCGTTTTCACATGAAAACCACTTCCATATGGTTCAATAAGTGTTTTATAGCATATATTGTGTAATATTCTTGATCTGGTTCTCCTTTAAAACAGTCCTATCTCTCTCCATTGAAAGAATTGCACTTTAAGGTTACACACCACCAAATAAAATTGCAAGTGGTGGATACAAAATGGGCCTAATAAAGGTAAATTTCTTCATTAACGAAATGACTCGGTCACTGAAATTATGCACTTACATTGGAATGGTAGACCTCTGCATCCCATCAACAAAAAGAATCCATAAGTTGAAATGGCTTTTCGAGCTACTGAAGCATGAAGTCAACGAGAGTTCTGATCCCCTTGGAGGCTGTGGCTTCTAGTTAAAAAATATTCCTATGGGGTGGGTGTAAATCTATACTGGACGTACTCATAAGTAAGATTGTACACTTTTTGTCTGAATTGTGCTGATTTGTATCTTTAAAAATATTTTCTAACACAAAATAAGGGCCCAATTTTCAATTTTAACTTAGACCTGTCACTTTTTTTACCTTTTTTCCCAACCTTTTTGGCCAGAGGGTGCCAGACAGATCTATTTAGTGGTGTAAATCTTAAATGCCATGATAACATCTCTATTATTTCAAAAGCTCAATGTTAAAAGCCAGGTCTGTCAACTTTCATGCAGATTGTATTTTACAAATGTTTGAAATGCTCATACATCCATGTAAAATTTGCAAGATCTCAAGCAAAATGAAGGAATCCCTTCACAATATTAAAGACACTATCAGTGATTCACCCGAAAGATTTTTGATGATTTTTTCGATTTTCTGATTTAGCAAATCACTGATAGTGCCTTTAATGTCTTCACTTAGTTGAGATCCAGATGATATGTATTGAGTCCATCCCACAATGCACCAGTTTTGGGAAATTTCACCTTAATATGGAAGGTCATGTGATCCTACAAAAATCCTATTCTTAACACATAAAAAGCATTACTTTTACACTCATTTTAGCCAGTGGGGATTTTTATCATGATCATGAAATGTTTTGTGGTCCTTAAACTTCTTGAACACTTCTTATCCCCAAGAACTGACACATGTTTTGTACAGTACAGTATAGGCACATTGCAGTGCATTATGGGATTGCTTCCAAACACCCTCTGGTTCAGAGCTGTCAGAGAAGTATGTCAATTTTGGTAACATTTTCCAAAGATACTTCTTGCCAACTGAAAGCGAAGAAGTCAGACTATCTCACACAAGTCAGTTTTTGAAAGCTTGGCAGACCTACAAAAGTTGATGTGATGTTGTAGATGATAATTGTCATTTGTTTTTCACCAACCTTCTTCCTCTCCTGTCTTCTCTTCTAGTCACCCATGTATGTGATACAGACAGCCATGCTTCCTGTACCTCAGTCACTGTAGACAACCATGAGACTCTACTAGTTGACATGTCTTCCAGTGATCTTTCTAGCTGCATGCCCTCAATTCCCCCCTCTAGTGGGGGATGTGCCCTCCTTTCCAGTGATCAGTGCATGACCTTGTCAGTTACCCACCACAAAATCTTATCTCCTGAGTAATTAATGGTTCAGGTATTCAATTCAAGCAAAATTTGTCTCACATATGTGTGTGTTCCTCAGCCAAATTAAATTGATGCCAGATTGAATCAATCACTTAGCATTACTGTGATTTTACCTCAAGAAATTAGCAACAAGTGACAAAGCATAATAATGAAAATAACCAGAGTCCCATAGTCTTACTATGCATAGTCTTGAATTAAGTCTCAATAAAATTTATGATATTGCTCAGTGATTTCAGTCTTTTCACAAAAAAATTTGATAACATCCAAACAAGTATTAATTTGGACTTTGCCCAGGTCTATTTT
This sequence comes from Ophioderma brevispina, assembly GCA_023653785.1. Lineage (NCBI taxonomy): Eukaryota > Metazoa > Echinodermata > Ophiuroidea > Amphilepidida > Ophiodermatidae > Ophioderma > Ophioderma brevispina. The sequence goes on from JAMKCH010008266.1 coordinate 47,175, forward strand.
GTGGTGTGTAACTAGAGTAACCCTCCTTACTGAAGTATACATAACCCAATAAGAGAGTATGACCCCTTTGTACCCCAATATTCTGTTCAGTTGTGGGGTATCTTCAAAATGACAATGCTGGTCAACAGAGTTAAACAAATTGTGTATCTTATATCTAGTCACCTACCAGCTTAATCCATTTTCTGCACTTCACTTATCCTATTGTAGGGGAAAGTGTTAGTAAAAGAAGGATACTGCTTTCTGCCATAGCTTGTTTTGGAGTTTGACTTAATTTGGCCTAAAGAAGTATCTTTCTTTTGTAACCTTCATAAGTTACGTCTTTTTTCCTTGTGATGGTAATAGGGGAAAGTTGTAAAGACACTGATGAAACAAAGTATTTTTCTGTTTGTAAAATTATAAGATACATCCTTTGGGCCTATTAGAGCTGGCTGGTGATAGGGCAAAGACAGTGTTTGGAGCAGGGTCCAAATTTTGGTTTAGCATTAAGTACTGGATGACCTACAGTTGCATTTTGAATATACCCCTAACTCAGTGCTGTGCATTCACTTTCCGTCATTAAAAAATAAACCAAGAAAAACAATCCTATATAAGATATTGTAAAGATCAGATTATAAAGAACCCTCTTTGATGGCAGTGATCATTATATCTAAATTGAAGCTATGCTCAGGTCCGTATGTAGGGGTGCAGTTAGCCACACTATGTGGCCCTCGACAGGCAAGGCTTAAGGCCGAGCTGAGGCTGAAGGCCAAGGAGTGAGGCCGAAGGCTTTGCGACCTCCGCTGATAGTGTAATATACAGTGATCAAGGCCGAAAGTAGTGCTAGGGTGCAGTCACCCCCTCCACCATATTCCAAAAAGGGTCAAAAGGTCAACTTTTTACTGATTTCTCCAATTAAAAGGGTCCAAATTTAGGGAAAATTTGACAAGGAAGTCCACTTTTTGTGATGAAAGGTCCAAGAAAAGGACCATTTTTAGGGGTTAGATCCAGTTTTTTAAAGTTGTTTTTATTTTAGTTATTTATATTACACAAAGCTAAACAAAACCATTGTTATTTTGCACTTGATGATGATGATGATGATGATTTATTTTCACAATATGAGGGTGTTGACCTTTGACATGCAAAGTTCATCCCAGTAACACTAGAGAGACTAACATCTAGAACATCTAAAGACCCTGTGAGATGCTAGAAGTTATTTTTCCCTTAATGCTAATATAAATTAGGCCAACAGATTCATAAGGAATGTTAAATCAGATTAAAAAGAGGTATGTAATATCATATTATACATTTCTGATACATTTCTGCAAAGTGAATGCACAGTATCATTGTGTTACAAATGAGCTACCTGAAACAGTCCCTAAAATCTGGAAAAAATCACTATTATTAACTACCCCTCCCCCATCTAATTTTGTTTCCATAGAAATATTGAGACTCATGTACTGATTGCCATTTTTAAATCATTGAAATTTTAAAATGATTTCTCTATCATTACAGACATCTACAGGTGAAGAAAACGGCCCGGCCCAACGATCCCAAATTCAGCATGCAAGAGTTCGTGGAGCAGCAGAAGCACAAGTCTTCGGGGTGCTGCTTCTGAAACCGGCAGGCAACCATCTTAAAACTTGTGTCTCAAAAACACGTAACATGCCAATAAAACCAAACATGTATTTGTTGTGTATTGAAGCAACTCATTGAATCAACGTCCCCACTTGTTTCTGTTGTTATTTACAGAGACCTCAAAGTGAAGAAGACTAGGCGTCCAAACGACCCTATATTCAACGTCCGAGAATATGTCGAACAGCAGAAACAGACGCAATCGGGGTGCTGTTTCTGAGTTGGACTCCTGTCTGTGTAAAAAGTGTAAATATATATAAAGAAATTATGATGTGCAAGATGGACGTTTCTACCTTGACCTGGAACGAAACAAGGTATTCAAATTCAAATGTTTATCAAGGTGATGGTGGTGGAGAGCTTTTGAATGGCTCACTCTACAAGGTCATTTGTTGACAGACTAGATGAGGGGGAAAAGTGGTGAATTCCTTTTTTCTGCAAATTTCCACTTTTTAACCCATTATCGGTATTCGTAATCAGCACATTTGGACTTCCACCATTGGTTGGATGTGAGTATGGTAATAAGGTCAGAGGTGATGTTGGAAAGAAAGTTAGTCATGTCCACGGCATACTGATGCTTTGCATACTAATCATGTTAATGGAACTAACAAGGTTTAAACAGTATTCTAGAAATATTCGTATTCAATTGTGTCAGGGTGGTAAGAAGAATTTAGACAAATTTGAAATGTCTTCAAGTTGAAGGTTATATTTCACATTGAAATCTGCATTTATACCATTCAAAGATATTTCAATGGTTAGAATGGATCAACTGACAGGGTGTAAAACAAACGACACAATATTGACACTTTCAAAGGCTTCATTCATCTGAGTCAACACCAAGCCTGCAATAATAGTATGAAAATGACCTTTAGAAATCATCACAACATTAAAGCCAATGGGAGCATATTTGAGCCAGAGGATGTACTCCTAAGAAGTTGCTATATGCATCTAAATCTTCCTGTCTGGCATATAAAGGTCTGAAGAGTATCAGAGGAATATACCAGCCTCCGGGTATGGTTGAGACTCTCCGATATTAATTGGACTAGGCTGCGTTTGACATAGTGGGATTTAACAGAAGCAGACTGACATGTACACATTAAAGCTATAAAATGGTAATAGTTAATGCAACGAATATGATGAACTAATTGCCAATAGCGCCGACTCAATAATTGGTGGGGATTTGTGATAATTATAATGATCTGATGTGAATTATGGAACGAATATCATCAGTATTGAACTTGGTAGAAAGAGGGGTGCTCAGACTGCAAAACGGAGAGCTTTTAAAGAACAATATATGTTTATAGTGTCTCAAAAGAACTCTCATTTATTTATCAAAGTTTGTTAGCCTAATTTTTGAATCAAAATTGGCCTCTTGAAAAGCCAGAGTGATACTAAATGTATAAACCAGATGAATTTCCTACACACCTATACAACTGGAATTTAATAACTTTGTGTGAGTGCAGTAAGGTCGTAAGTGCAATAGCTGCCATTTGTCAGAAATTCTTGTTAAACGAACTATTATGTCAAGTCTTTGGCAGAATAGTATGTTTCTCTTGAAACAGTTCTTCAGGCGACACAGTCCCCTGAAGAACCATTTCAAGAGTCACTGACTCAAGGAAAGATAAGTTGAGAGTTAAAGTGACAGGAGGAGGATTTTTTAGGATACAAATTTCTCGCAAATTGCACAGAATCGATTGTAGACCACCTACCAAGAACGTTCCAAAGGTTTATTGGACAAAAGAAAACAGCAAACCTTGTTTTGAACTTGCCTGACTATCGTAATTGTCCCCATAGAACACCGTGCTTTGACTTTCTGTCGTGCACGACAGAAAGTACTAAATCATCATATTATTACATAAAGACGGCGTATTCGGCTTATTCACTTCAGGTGTGATCTAATACATTGGAAAGCATTCCAAATATGCAAAAACCCTGGGTTCGAAAAAAATTGGGGCGCTTCTTTCTGGAAATCTCCTCATGTCTCTTTAAGGTCCGTTCATACTTCACTGCATTGCAGTGCAGTGCTGCAATGCAGCCCGGAATGCAGCATACCAAAATTGTCACTGCAATCACTTGCAGTATTGCAACGCAATGCAGTACTGCAACAAAGTTAAAATTATTTTAACTGGCGATGCAGCAAGGTGCAGTCAGTGTTGCAGTATATGCCAAATTTCCGCAAGTTTACTGTAACGTACTGCAACCCGTGACCTGCAGTGACCTGGGTTGACCTGCAGTAAATCGATTAGGAGTGCAGCGGAAGTGACGGAACATTGCAGTAAATTTACTGCACAGCAATGCAGTGCAGTGGAAGTATGAACGGACCTTTATCCTAATACATGGCAGTATACAGATATATCACATGGCAGCTATTGCACTTATGACCTTGTTGCACACACATGGAGATATATGCTTCCCATATGGGGTGGGGGATATTGAATTCATCTGGCAAAGCTGTGGTCAGCACATAATCAATCCATGGATATCACATGCCCTACATATGACATCCATGTGTGGATCATGACATTTCCTTGGTTATTTTGTTATAATTGTTTCAAATTAAAGCTATGCGTTATGGCCTTGGTGAATTTCCCTCAGGGGTGCACCCTTCGAGCAGTTTCTGTGTACCAAAGCACATAGCTTGATTTAAAACAATAAATCTTGAAAAATGTTATGCGGCCATTAACCTAAACCAATAAGTGGCTCGTTGGGACAATTCTTTTGGTGAGTCTGCCGGTTACCAGAAAAATTGTCTAAGGGAAACATTGACCAAACTGATTGGCACGACTTTGGTTGTCATTTTCCCGATAAAAAATGTCTTTTGTCATATCATACTTTTTATGCAAACTTTGAGATGATATGACACTGCAGTTTATGAACACACTCGCAGGATCAATATACATATATCAGGGGACCGATCATATCCAATCATGTTTTACTTTGAAAGCATTGCCTGCCCGTGACAGCAGTGGCGTACCGAGGCAGTCGATCCAGAGGGGGCAAACTTTCAAGTCGTCCCGCCAGAGGGAGCAAAATTCGTAAATCGTCCCGGTGATTTGCTCCAATTAAGTCTGAATTTGACAAAATGCGCGCATAGCGCGCGAACATTGCTGAATTTACTTTAATTTTGCTCAAATTTGGCCTGAAATTGGTTGAAATTACCAGAAAAAGAGGGATAAAAATGCATATTTGGCCCATATCGTCCCACTTTTACGAGCCAGAGGGGGCAACTTGCCCCCCTGCCCCCCCTTGAGCTTTCAAATGTTATGGACAGGGCAGATTAGATATGCCTGAGTAACTGTAGTTCATTAGATGATGCCATAGGTGATATGACTGCAATTCAGAAATCTGTGTAAACGGTCTTGGGATGATTTCGTCAGTGAAACAAGGTCATAAGTGCAATGGCTGCCATATGATATATCTGTGTGATGCCATGTATTAGGATAACTCAATTTATATTTCCTTGCATCAGTGGCTCTTGAAATGGTTCTTCAGGCAACACAGTCACCTAAAGAACCTTTTCAAGAGCCACTGACCAAAGACTTGGCATAATAGTATGTTTGGGATTTTCTGACAAATGGCAGCTATTTCACTTACGACCTTCTTGCATTCACACAACTGCCAACACCTCTGAGTAACTGCAGTTCATTAGATGATACCATAGGTAATGTGACTGCAATTCAGAAATCTGTGTAAACGGTCTTGGGATGATTTTGTTGTGAGTGCAAGAAGGTCATAAGTGCAATGGCTGCCATGTGATACATCTGTATGCTGCCATGTGATAGGATAACTCTCAATTCATCTTGTCTTGAGTCAGTGGCTCTTGAAATGGTTCTTCAGGCAAGAGGCGACTTGTTGCCTGAAGATCCATTTCAAGCGCCACTGACCAAAGACTTGGCATAATAGTATGTTTGGGATTTTCTGACAAATGGCAGCTATTGCACTTATGACCTTGGTGCATTAACATGACCATTTGAGCTTATTTCTATGACACTGGCTAAGTAGGTGTGTCATACCACATCTGGAGATCTTGTAGATTATTATAGAGGAAAATATTAGAATGTTTTAGAAAAGAAAAATTCCGGAATGGACTGTGCCGGGATGAAATGCCTCCCCTGGGCCCCTGGTTGCAGGTATGAGCAAATCATTGGTCTATAGGGCTGTTCTTTGATTGGATGGGGCCCAGGGCTGGGGGTTAGCCATTTTTGAAATAGGAATTCTCAAATTTTTTTTTGATTGGAGCATTATACCCTCTTGTGCCCCTTAGATGCAACACCAGTTGGTTAAACCTTTAATGCCTCTGACACTCTAATCCATGTTTTCATGTATACCTCGTATGTATCGGCGTACGCGATTGGTCAATACGCGTCACGAGTATGTATAAACGAACGTTTATGCATGGCTACCGTGACGAACGCCGAATGTGGTAAAAAATCATGCAATTTTAGACTGAATTTGATATGTAATGATTTAATTTTGTAAGTAAAAGTTAGTAAAAAGTACGGTATACATGAACGGGGCAAGCCCTCGGGCATAAACAATCGTTCATACCCAAAATACTATGAATGAACCCCTAAATAATACTAACAGTCTTATCAACATCTATGAGGTAAACTGAACACTGAACTAACACAAACTTTAAAGGAGGGACTTCATCGGGTTGTCAGACTTAGCTGCACTCAAGGTAAAAACGGGGAGCTCTCTTGCTAGTGAGAAAAAAAATCTCTTCTAGATTAAGTGTGATTACTCTCCTTGACAACAAACATGTGTTCCACGGCGCAGGGAGGGACAGATGTTAACGATAGCTGTACAGACCCGTTGTTGGGAGTAGAATTGTAATCGGTTGAAGATTGTAGTCGCTGATTGCATTACGTGAGATCTGTTGTAGCTAACAAAAAAGATTTTGGCATACTTGGAGTGTCTTTTTCAGAGAATGTCAAGATAAGACTTTAAAAACTCCTCTTGAAATCCTGCAACTCTAAGCTGAATAGTGGTTTGGCACGGTGCAATGCAATCGGGGGATTATGGAGTAATCAGCATAATGCACACAAGACGAGGTTATTGACTGCCAAGACATTGTTAGTGAAGACACGTACATGTTTGCAGGTGATACATGGCGAGTTTAATGTCCTTTTTGTGTGTGTTGAACTCAAAGCTCAAAAAGGGGTCATTGTACATGGTTATTTAAGTCCAACAAACATCTAGAATCAATTCAAGAATAAGAGTAAGACATTTTCTGCAGTTCCAAATAGTGCACCTACAATGGTCAAGAGAGTCTTCACATCACTTCAGGACAAAGAATACTAAAACTACAGTAACCAACGGAGAAGACCATTACTTAAAGGTCCATGGACATGCTTTAAACATACTTATAATACCACCAAAAAATGTAAAATCTGCATGAAGCAGTAATTGAGAAACCGTATATTTGATAAAAATTGGACATAATGTCGTGTTTTGGACAAGCTTTCAAAGGAAATTCCAAAACGAAAGTGATTATCACGCTGGCAGCGATGACCCGGAAGTGACGCCCGAGTAACAAATACGCGATACGCGTAACGCGTCATGATCATCATCGTGGAACGGACGTGCGCATGTCCCAGTTTTCTTGCATACGAACACAGTTGACTTCTCGCGGTATATGCGTCGTACGTGTTGTATCATAGGGCATAATTTTTCTTGATTTGGTGCCTTAAAATTACGATAATAATGTGTTGTATTGTCGACAGGTGCACCAGCGGCGACCGTACCGACAAGGAGAATCAGAACAGAATAGCTTTATTCAAGTTCGCAGCCAAAGAAACCGACAAGGAGAGATATCCGGAGTGTGCGGTGCGGTTAGCCCACGTGTGAGCTTTGTTTACAACTTGTTACTCTGACGTCATTAACGGGGTCAAATCCAACTCCAGCATCTTGATACGCGTTTGCAAAAACAGGAGAAGGCCCTGTCAGTTAGGGTATATTATCCTTGAAATTTAACACTTCCCGATGTTCATTTTTAAAAATCTGTGTTGCGATATGATCAGGATACTGTTGAGGTCATTGTCATATTCAGTGCATGTGACAATCATGCACTGCATATGACAATCATATGCAGTGCATGTGAGACCCATGGAGGGATCATGGCCTGACCATGGCTATTCCATATGAATTCAACATTCCCTATATGGAAGGTACTCAACTCCAGTTCTGCCATCCATAAGGGTGAATTGAGTTATCTGGAATAGCCCAATAAGTGCCCAACACACATCTGAGAATTACTTTTTGGCCACAGGTTCTAAGTAATATAACCCATCATTGTATGGTAATTAAAATAACTTTGTACAATTTTTTAAAACTAGTATGATATTTGAATTTTTAGCCAGAAATTCTGAATCTTTCCTAATATAAATGCAAGGTAAGTCAGTTCATTTGAGACACTTAGGTTATTGCATCACCACAGAATTGTCTTTGAACTATCAATAGGTCTGGAATGGTTGTTTTGGATCAAGTATAGCAAGTTTCTCTTTTGGTACAAACATTCAAAGTCAATATCAAAAGGCTTATATTGAAACCTACATGGAGCATTATGTCAGAATTAGAATTGCGCTGAATTTATGCAGACCAAAGACCATATATTCACCAAAAATGTGACAGAGGGTCGAGGGTCTACATGGACTGTTTGAGTATTTTTTACATAATATTGATAATATATTAAAACTATAAACATTGCAAGGTGTTCCAATTGCATCATGGGAAATCTGCTCTTTTATAGGCTACAAGGTAATTTACCCATTGGCATTATGGGAATGTGTTTTATACTCTGTATTAAATAATGCTATTTGATGTATAACTGTACAAACAAATGTGTTAGGTTTTACACAAACTATGTAGATTCTGTACTATACAGTCAGCCATACTGTGAACCACTTTACCCTCATATCAATGTATGTGTACAATCATGTAGTCCGAAAGTTTCATGCAAATGAACTCTGACCTCTGGTGGTTTGAGTAATAGTTATTGTCCATACCCAACTGCTGGATGCTGGAGTTTGATCGTAATCTGATCTAGTGTATGTTTGTATTTTGTACGATGCATTTCAGTTACAGTAGATGACCCAAAGAAGCCATGATGACCTCAGCACTATGATTGATGAATAGGACACACGACAAATAACATGCCCCTGAAATGAATGAATGTGTCCATTAGTTGTTGTTGTTTATAGACAAAGAAATTTTGATTCCTGCCAGTGCTTAATGCCATGCAGTGACTGGTGTTACTTAATGTTTGAACAGTTAATTAGTTTTAATTATTTATTTGAAGGCATGTCAAAGAGGCCAGAACATTCTGCAAGAAAAAAGTCATAAGATCCTTGCATCAAACGTGCTTGCCTATTTGTGATAGCAACAGCAAATTTTTGAAACAAAATTTCTTCCCATGTTGTCCTGTTTTAACTAAAAAATGTTGGTGTAGTTCTCTTTGACAATCAATGTTATACTGTTGCTAAATGTGAAAAAAATGGACAAAGTCAGTGAAGGTTTTGAGCAATAAACACTGCTTGGGTCTGAAGATAATCTTTGGTGAAATGGGCCATACCAGATGAATTCCATAGAAGCACAACTGGAATTGAAAATATGCCTCCCATATTTGGGGGGGGGAGGGGTCCTGAATACATGCAATCGCCATGGTCGGGACATGATTATTGCATGGGTGTCACATGCACTGCATACGATAACTATGCATTGAGTATGATATGACCATGGCTATTTAAGATGAATTCAGTAAGACCATATGGGAGGCATATCCTCAATTTCAGTTGTGCTTTTCATGAGGTATATGGAACTTACATGGAATAGTACAGTACAGTACTAGTGATATGAACGAACTTTGAAGAAGGGTACATAATGGAACTCTTGCCGAACATTGATGCTGACATTATGTGTAAGTGGCTAATGGGTGAACATTACATTACATGGTTTGTAACTAAACTCTGAAATATTTCACCACTGCCTGAGTAGGCATGGTGCGGTATTCTTAAAAAGAACTTTTACATTTGAGTAGTGGCGTTTTCGTAGGTACTCTTATTTTCTCCATATTACCGTGAAGCTCTTGACAAGTTTTCAATTTTGACTGAATCTGTTTCATTCAGGCCAAAGACAGAAATTGTGTAACTGAGATCTGCTAAAATGGCAAGCAAAAACAGTAAAATGCATGAGCAAATTAACATTTCAAAAGTTCACAACTTTGCAGCCAAGTATGTTTGGGATGTTGGATTTTAACAACAGTATGTCTAATTACTGCTCTGAAGTTGCTAATGGTGATATCTCAATTTACAAAGTTTTCCTGTTGGGACCAAGTGTAATGAATCGCATCACAAATGCTAAAAAATGAATAATTGAAGAGATTTTCTGAACTAGGTGCCACTTGAAGCAGTGCAGTGTGAAATTGTCAAGACAGTGGGAGAAACTCTTCCTCTATTGACATCATCAATCAAGTACATCAATGGTTGTGTGTTTGCATATATATGCTGCTTCATCAAATAACCAAAACTATAGTGTGTTCTCTATAAGATGAAACATGACCTTTGATAAAGTAAATAACACTAGGGAAGACAATATAGTGGCTATAATGTATTTTGTCACAACTTGGAGCCTCACCTCTGACACAGTAACAACCTTAAGATTCCAGGTTTATGCGGGACAGGTGCATAAGAGACGTCTCTCTTTCCACGCAAGAAGCAACATGTGAAAAGTTAGGCATTATGTCTCTTATGCATCTGCACCCACATAAACCTGAAATCTAAAGGTTGTTACTGTGTAGAATATGTGGCAAAAGAATAGGGTAATGTTCCACCTTACACTGAACAGGGTATAGCAAGATTTGTATGATTGGGCTAGCTTATCATTATGTAAGAACAAGAAGGATACAATAGCTGCCTTGAGTAAAATACTCTCCTCAGACAGCACAAGTATTCTGTACAGGATTTGTACCTTTAAGCAATTAGATGTGATTGTTTCAAGAAAAGAGTGTATTACAATTATGTTCCCTTAATGCCGAAGTATTGGTTACTGGGGTATAATGTTCATCAGTAATTCTGAAACAAAATTCTGGCTGCTCGTGCGTAAACCCGGAAGTGTGTGACGAATGCTTGACAACAGAAATTCAATACGCAATTCAATAGACGTGCGTGTACCATTTGTTTTGGAAATTATGACGGTGACTATAGTGTTTAATCAGTTTCTCACCACTCGACATTGCCAGGCACAGGATGCTGTTAAAAGAATTAAAATAAAATACAATACTAATTATTCACATTACCAAATGGAATATGGCAGCTATTGTATTCCTTTGCAGACAGACCTGTGATTATAGAAGGAGCAACGGGGCGTATCCTTCATTTAAATTCTTACCATGTTTGGTCTCAGTGTAAGGTTTGTAGAAGATAAATATTGCCAAAAACAACAGCCAGGATATATCTGTGGCACTATGGTACCCTTCACCTTGCAGCTCAGGTTTGCCTGGGAGCTCAGACTGACCTGGGGCAGGACAGGTTGATCAAAATGGTGTGAATTACGACCAGTGTCATGCAGCTGTTTATCATGGTACTTCACCATGCATATTGTAATACACATAGGGTGTTACTGATGATTGCATGTAGGCTGCTGGAATTATGGTTTATGGAAAATAAACATCAACACTGTGATGATGTTCACAGCACATTGTCAGCCAGTTGGTTGAGTTGTTTCATGTATATGCAGATCTGATGATTTTCAATTTAATCCCCCTTTGAATTTTTTTTTTCGAAAATTTCAAAATTGTGCATTTTATGCCTATATTGGAATGAGCATGAAAAATGCATTCAAATGAGTCCAAACAAGCCTAGTCTTAGGTCAGCAGTTTTTGAGGGGGCCGACTTTCCAAATGACCTTGGTTTCCGATTTCAAAATCCACTGACTTGCATTTAATAATCTTTGAGAATTTACTAAGATGAGCAGGTTTAGCACCACAGAGGACTGCCAAATTGTGTGGACACGTTTTTCTATGAGCGTGAACTGCACAGAACAGCGCCACTAAGATGAGATAGCGATTTAATTTTATTCTGTAAACAAATATGTGTTCACACAATTTGGCACTCTATGACCCTCTTAGTTACATCATCCTGTTTAAAATGCATTAGTTAGCATGGTTGCCTGTTTCTATTTGCCCTGCCTGTATCTGGTTAATGGGATGTGGTGCTTGGAATTGAAGTCGGTAACATGTGGGTAGAATTGAACGCTATATTCTTTTAATATCGGTTCTTGACCCCTATCAATGCTACATTAAAACACCTTACCTTCTGAACAGATCAGCAACAAGACATCAGGATGTGCATAGCTTAGCAACCACGAGCCCTTTAACTTTGATTTTAACCAAAGTGGGGTTTTAATTTAATTTGAATTCATTATGGCTGTAGACACCAGTTTCTATTTGTACTGAAACTGGATTGTTTCAATTCACAGATTTGTAAAATGTAAAAATTGGCTGAGAGAAAAAGAGGATAAATGTTATTGTACTAACATTAGAGTACAAGTGGAATAAATGTATTCATAGTGTATACCTGTGATATATACCAAATAATTTGCATGGAAGAATGTGAGTGACTTTGTGATGTAAATGCCCTCAACAAGGAACTTCTGAATATATTTAATAAGAGACTTTGTACCACAACATTCCAAAATGTGCAGAGATGTTTTGTATATAAATGTAAGTCAGATTAACTTTTGATGTTGTTTATGGGGATTCCATGATGAATTCTGAAGCTTGTGATGGTGGTTGGTTATTAAATATAGGAGCATGTGTTAGGTAATAATCTTTGTGTGCGTTGTGCCCCGACAGAAATAGGTGGAGGCAACTTGTAATTTGGGTGGTTACCTGGGCGCATGTACAAGGGCTCCAAAGGTGACCCAGTACAAGTTCAGAAAGAGGTCTCACTATACACCCTATCTTCATGTAGACCAGTTTATCTGTATGAGCGACATAATGCAATAGACAATAATACTGATTAAGAGGTACAGTATACTCATCCACCAAGGACACAGTTCAGTAGTGGTGTATGTGTACACATTGACATGAACTGGCCTTGTGTTTTCTGGGTATCACAAATCATACCTTAAAGCCGGGGGCTGAAACTTCTAAATACACTTATGAATGGAAGGTATTGAACCTAGCCACGGGATACTAACCTGGCCCATAGTGATGTGAGCTACAATATACTCATCCACCAAGGACCCAGTTCAGAGTGGAGTATGTGTACACATTGACATGAACTGGTCTTGTGTTTTCTGGGTATCACAAATCATACTTTAAAGCCGGGGGGGGGGGGGGTAACTTCTAAATACACTTGTGAATGGAAGGTATTGAACTGAGCCATTGGAGCCTAACCTGGCTCAAAATGATATGAGCTACAATATGCTCATCCACCAAGGACACAGTTCAGTGCTTGTGTAGGTGAATGAATTAACATGATGAGCTTGTGTATTCTGAGTATTACAAATCCTTCAAAACCAGGGGATGTTTTTTCTAAATACACCAGTGAATGAGAGTTACTGACTGTGTCATGGGAATTCAGACTATTGGCTCATAGTGATATGGGCTACAATATGCTCATCCGCCAAGGACACAGTTCAGTGCTTGTGTAGGTGAATGAATTAACATGATGAGCTTGTGTATTCTGAGTATTACAAATCCTTCAAAACCAGGGGATTTTTTTTCTAAATACACCAGTGAATGAGAGTTACTGACTGTGCCATGGGAATTCAGACTCGATTGGCTCATAATGATATGGGCTACAATATGCTCATCCACCAAGGACACAGTTCAGTGCTTGTGTAGGTGAATGAATTAACATGATGAGCTTGTGTATTCTGAGTATTACAAATCCTTCAAAACCAGGGGATTTTTTTTCTAAATACACCAGTGAATGAGAGTTACTGACTGTGCCATGGGAATTCAGACTCGATTGGCTCATAATGATATGGGCTACAATATGCTCATCCACCAAGGACACAGTTCAGTAGCTGTATATGTGTACACATTTATGAACTGACCTTTCATGTTTTGGGTATCAAAAGTCATATCACATAATTATAGTCTTATTCCTAATACTATGAACCTGATATTTTTTTGTTCTTTCTTTGTTCCATGGTAACAATTTATACCTCAAACCTCCACCAAAAAAAGATCACAAGCATCAGTATTTGTATTAAAATTGCTGATATTCAGAGAGTCCAGTTTTAGGGTGATTCCTTTAGTTATTGTATAGTACAGTCTTTTTGCAGCTGTTGGTGTCTTTCCAGTTCATAATATGTGGTATGAAATCAAAGTGGTTAACCAGAACAAGTTGTGTTTAACTGCTTGTTGGTAAATATGTTGAGATCATGGTAATTAAAAGAATTGTAAACCATTTTAAGAATCTGTGCTGATATATAATGAAGTAGAAAAGTAAGATACCTTCCTCCATGACAATTTGGTTCCGGTTGTGATGACAATGTTACATGCAGCTGTTATGTTTCTTGAATTGTTTGGTTTGTGGAAAAATTAACAAAAAACTGCTGCTTAGTTATTCAAAGCAAAATGCTCATTATTGGACTTGTGCATGTACTGAACATTGAGTAACAAAATGTGCATGTCAGTTGCAAATAAGAACTTGACATTGACTGCTAGCACATGCAGAGATGTAAGTAAGCATATAATTAATTTCCTGAAAATTGATCCAGCCCTTGCCCCAGCCGCTAAACTTTTATTCGGGAATCATCCAAACAAAAGGCTACAGAAAGAGTTAAGGGGTACGTTTCCAGATTTTTTTTTTATTATGGCCAAATTTCTGGAAATCTTACATCCCTGCACATAATCTTCAATCCTCAGTTGGTAAGGTTGGGCTAGATGTCAAAGCTGACTTATTGCCAAGCAGAGGAAAACTGCTGGTTTCTCAGTGGCCAGAGTCGTCCAGTAGGCATGTTTTGAAAGAGGCTATCTTAAATGGGCTAGATGAAAACTACCTTCTTTTGCTTTGATTGTCAAAGATGCCCTTTGCTTTAACCACTTAACTGAGAAGGGCTGCCGGTCTGCTTTGGTGGCTATAACTTATCTTGGTGGGTCACCCTGTATACAAAGGAATAGTGCATGCTCCTGAAAATTAAAAAAGACCCCTATTTCACATGCTTTCAAGAACACTTTCGCTCAAAAATGTTGGTAGGTTCTTGAATTACACCCTATTTTTTCATTTCAAGGACAATATCCTTTCAAACCACCCCATTTCTTAATTTTACGTACATCAAATTTTCGCAAACAAAATGGGAAAAAGACCCCTTTTCCTCGAAATTTATAACAGGCATGCGTACACGTGGGCAATGATATGTGACCACACCAGGCAAGTTATCCAGTAGACCTAGAACTAGGGCTGGCTTATTCAGCTTATATCAACTGACATGCTCGCTGGTCAAGCCTTCATGGTCAGTATCGAGATGGTCAATATTCTTGAGGTACATCAGCACTTGATATCTTAAAGGCAACTCAATTTCATTAAGAGGCATCCATTGTCGTCATCCTTTTTACAAGATTGTCCTCGCTTTTAGGACACCCCCCCCCCAAAAAAATGCATATCAAAATTTATGATTAACAATATTGGATCTTTTAATAATCTATTTCACTTGGATCTTCCCCCCTCCCTATTACTAGTATTTGATTTCATGTATATACTTGTGAAATACTTCTGGGGATCATGGTGCAGTGGTTAAAGGCTGACTCAGAAATTTCCAGAGGATGGTGCCCTCAATTTTCTAACAAGTTTTTTTTGCATATACATGCAATGCCTGCCCACATACTAATCCCTATGTGAAATGCTAAAATTTATGGCCTTCATATTGAAAACTTTGTTATAAAATTCTGGATCCAGAATTTGTATTATCCACATGTATCATATGGTACTGTTATACTACATATAAAGGGTTGCATCATGAAAATGCAAAATTAAATTGTCTCAAACCTACAAATTAACAATTTGAGGTGACTATCTTTGATAAATACACAAAACTTATATTTGAAATTTCTGGGCCAGCCTTTAAGATCTTTGTCTGTGGAAATTTCATAAAATTAATCTCACAGGTCCTGACTGTATGATGAAATTATGTTATTAAAGAAATTAACAAAAAAACATTGTAATTATTAATTGTGAAATAATGTTGTAAACTTTTTTACTCAAATAATGAAACCATACTAACATAAAAGGCTTGCGTGCTTACTTATGCTATGTGGATTTTCCATTCAGCACCTGTCTTCATTGTCCAAAGCATAATAATACCACAGATTTTGAACAAATGATTTGTTCAACACAATTCCACAGGTTGAATTTGTTGAACAAATTTGTGATGTTTTATTTGGTTACTTTTCTGTGTTTATATAGTACATGTCATAGATTTTGATGTTCTCTGTTTATCTATTTAAAAAAAAAAGTATGTCAAAATGTGGTGAAAAGGTTATTTGATATAAACACAATATGGATAGAATGTAAAGTGTATATTTATTGCCTTGATCCATTTTCACCACGTAACTCTTAGAAGTGGCTTCATAACTTGATGGTCAGATCGTGGGTGGATTCTCAAATGCCTTTCTGCATTAAATGTTGATGATAATGACCACGGCGTTTACTATACTGTTAGTATGTTGTCTCACCAGATAACATAGCAAGACCACTGTGCAATACAATATGGACAATGTCTAATCAAGCTGTATTTTGAAAGCACAGTCCTGTGTATTGACTGTAACCTGACTACCAAAGCATCATCTACACTTTTTCCGGGCAGACATATGTAAGGTTTCATCATTTTTATGCAGCTATTTTGCACACGTCATACAAGCCATATCCATGTTTAATGCTTGGCAAACTCTTACTATGGCCAGACAAAAGTGTAGTCAACTTCAGCAGCCATACAAGACTAAATTTATTTTAAGTTCAATTGCAAGAGAAGACATAGCGTAAAGTGGCTTGTAATTATTATCAGCTAAGATGGTCATTTGAGAATCCATCCCCAATAGTGCATGGTTGACATAAGCCAGCAACTCCATTCTGAGCTAGACTTCCTCTCATTCCCAGGAGCAAATGTAACATGAATCATATTGTATGTTGTGAGAACTTTGTATATTGGGATGAGATGTATAGCTCTAGGCTGTGTATATGTAGACATTTGCATCCTGGGAATGAGAATATATATTTTATTTCAATGTATGGTACCTAAACTTTATATTTGAACCATTTTATTTATTTTCTTTTCAGTTTGCTATACTATACTTGAAATGTCTTGGGCCATACTCATTTTGAAAGGCCTATGTAGATAGAATCAAGTCGCCAGCTGCCAACTGAGGTAAATTGGGATAAAGCATGCATTTGGTCCCGGTTGGTACTTGCTAGAGCAAGTCACCGGGACAGCTTGGGAATTTTGCTACCACAGGTAGCTTTGAATTTCCTGGTAGCTTTAAATTTCCTGTGCCAATGTTTACTATATACAAGGCGATAATACTGGAAAATATCCTAAAGTAAACATCAATATTGGTTAATGGATGTTTTGTTCTTAGAAATCCCGAATTTTATGCTACAGAATCTAGTATTTACAGAATATCGTGTACTATCGTATGTGTCGTCATTATTCAAACAGAGAAGTTAGTCTAGGGGTGCACCAACCTCGACTCAAACCAATAACCATTAGTGTACTTAAAAAGAGACTAACTTTAGACCTGGGTTTAAACCAGGGTTAGTCATACATGAGTGGACCTTTTTCCTTTCAAAATATATATGTAACAGGAGAGAAAATTCCCATCCATGAGGGATTTTCTCACATTACAGCACATTTTTAGAGTATATTGAAAGGAAAAAAGGTCCACTCATGTAGGACTAACCCTGGTTTAAACCCAGGTTTAAAGTTAGTCTCCCTTTCAGAATACCAGCCAAAATGTCTTTAGTACTCAATACCAGCAGAATGTGTAGCTTGGTGTCCAATCTGAGAGTACATATTGCAGTATGTTATGTTCTTTACATTTTACATCAATCTGATCATGCCCAGTCGCATGTTAAAACTTCCTAACCAGTGAATTGGGCTATTCCACATAATTCCATACTTCCCTGTGGAGGGGATTTCATCTGCAATATCCTTCTATGAATGGTAGTGCCTTTCATAAGGTGCATGGAATTCATCTGGAATAGCCAATTTCTGCAATTATCTCTTACTATATTTATTCTATGGTGTTCATTCTGTCGCTCATGTATCTTCCCCGAGTCAGTGATATCAACAAGTTCAGACCGATGTTTTGCGTGTGCTTTTTCACATCGCCTTTATATGCACACGTGGGTGTACCAGTAACCAGCGTTTTGAATCAACGCCTGCGTTTTAATGCTGCGACTACTGCATAACACACTAACGTCACTGACTCGAGAAAGATAAATGCACAATAGAAGCATATACATTGTGTATTACAGGAGACCAGTCTATATTTATTGCTCCAATGTGTACCTTAATAGACAAAACAACAATTTGGTCTTAAACTGGCTTAATATATAACCAAAGCTGCCATTAAGAAGATTACAACATAACATGTTGTAAAAGCTAAAGAGCTGTAAAACAATTATACTTGAAAATCTTCACACAAAATAACTTGTTTCACGGTATTTGTTATATTTACATCTTAACATGCGATGTCTGCCTCGATAGGAAACAGTGCCAGAAACAATTAAATTGGACATTGTATTGATGTACGCCATTGATACGCACATTTTGAAGAAAACAATGCTTATTCCGAAATTTTGAGAGTGAAAGTGTTTGATATCCTAACCAACGTGCAATTAAACAAATATCCACAACTACAAGAATAAAACTGAGTAAATGTGGTCTTTATTGTCTATATTTATATTTAATAGCACATGTAGTTAAAAATTCATATTGTATTTATGGTTCTGCAAGGAATAACATTTTAATTTTTAGTCATTTATTTTATTTTGCATTTAGTTCGAGGTCTAAAGTGTAATAATAATACATTGTATATATTATGTTGTATGTAATTACCAAAATAATTATATTTAGTTTATGTAATAAATATGTCTCTATGTTTAAATCAGTTGGATTGATTCCATTATTTGAATGCGTAGTACAGTGAATCTGCTGGATACATCTGTCTCATGCACTGACCTCTACACATGAATAGCGGTTCCTGAGTCGCCGATTGAAACCTCATGAAGTTTGCTTTTTTTAACCTTGACAATATGCGGGAAACAATGCATCACCTTGTCAAACAATCGAACATCTGTGTGGACTAATGTGGCACCAGCAGGGTATGCATTGTCCCACCATATTGTCCAGGTAAAAAAGCAACTTCCGCTGTTCACTCGTCAACCCTTCACTGTGCTGTCAGCCCGCTATCCATGTGTAGAGTCAGTGGTCTCATGAGACATAACCTTGGCCTTTTAATTAATTAAATATTCGTGCTACAGACCCTGGGGGATTACTTATTTCCTTCACTTTTTAAAACGCAGGAAAGCTGTTTCCCCACAATTGAAGAGTATTCATTATTAGAAAAATGAATAAAAGGTCACATCAATTTATTGCTCTAGAATATCAGTGACCAATGATATACATACTCAACATGCTCAACGAATGGAGCTAATATATCCGATAATCGGCCCGGCACAAGACACTTCCCTTCTTTTACATCTGTCCATTGTTTATTGGGCACGGCAGTTTGAACAGATTTTTGAATGTTATGGTCCGTGCAGCATGTTCTTTGCTTGTTCGCGATAATAGACAATATGAGATTCTGTGTGTTCAATTAACTCACATTGATTAATATTTTTTCGAAAAAATTAGGGAACAAATTCCTCATGGAAAGCCCATTGCAAGGGCTTGACCTACTTAGTGCATAACCTAAATTCACAAGTTTTTGTCCCCGCCTAATGAGTTCGGACGGGGAACTATAAAATGAGCAACGTCCGTCCCTTGATAAAAAATGTAATACCCATGTTGTTTCTATGATTTTTCTGGAGTTTCCGTAAGGGTAACAATGATGAAGAAGTTGACCACTAATGGAGATGATAGTGGGCTGGGGGGTGGTTGGGACTACAGGGCGATGAGGGGGGTAGGAGAGGGATAGAGAAGGGTTCTTGGGCATTGAGAAGGGTATAAATTGAAGTCGCCAGGGGGGGGAGGTTCTCAGTAACGGCTTTAAGCGATAGGGGGGAACTGTAGTGAAGGGTAGAGGGGTTGTGCACCCCCTTAATACACACCCCCCATTGCCTTGGCTCCCTGTCCCCTTGTCTCACTCACCTCCCACTCTGGCCCCTCTGCGTCGCCAAGGCGCGCATCGTCCTGTGGGCCTCCCTACTGGCCTGCGGCGCGCCCGGTCCCCCGCCCCCCCCTCTCCCCTCGCCCCGCACCTGATGCCACTCCCAAGGGGGAAGTCAAGGGGATGAGTGTCGGGAGGGGGGATGTGGAGGTGACGACGGGGTGGAGAGCTGGATAGGAAGGGGAAGAGGGAGTCGAAGAGGGGTACGGGGATAAGGAAGAGGTGAGTACGTGATGAGAAAGCAGTGGGTGTTCGAGGGGTTGGAGAGGAAGGAAGGAGTGTGGGGGTAGATATGCGCCAGGGCAGGATATGTGGGTAGGGGGAATGGGGAGGGATATCATTGCGTTAAGGAAGGAGCAAGGAGTGACAGAAAGTCACGACGGCTTGTGTGGTGGAATGATGGAGGGGCGGAGGGGAGGGAGGGGGGACAGAAGAGGTGTAGTGTTGGGGTGAGGCGATGGTAATGCCCCTCTCGCGCGTCCCCCCACCTTACGCGCCCGCCACCCTTCTGTGCGGCTGCGCCTCCGCCCCATTTGGGATTGGGGGGGGGGGAGGGTGGAGTACTAAAAGCAAGAAGGAGTGGGAGGGCGGCGTGGGGAGGATAAGGGGGGGAACGAATGTGGAGGTGGGGTTAATCGAGGGGATGAGGGAGGGGGGAGGGGAATAGAGGGCGAGAGTAAAAGGGACGGGTAGGTCGGGTGACTGGAAGAGCTGGGTAGTGAAGGTCATCAGGGTATGAGCAGTTGAGAGGTGGTAATCCCCGCCTCCCTCTGTGCCCACCCTTCTCTTCTCCTCGCCCACCCATAGAGAGCCCCGTCCCGTGCCCTACACACCTGCGCCTCCCTTTGCCTGGTCTTTTTCTCCTGCCTGTTTGCCTTGCGGTAGCCGCCATATCTTCCCTGCCCATATAACCACGGGGTCAGTAAAGAGGTTGTGGGAACATATTGGGAAATAAGAGGTAGTCCGAGGGGGCAGAGTTCCCTGGCCCCCTGTCCCACCCCCCTGCTAACCTCCTACCCACCTTAAACTAACCTACTTTACTTAACTTAAACTATGGTGGACCGAAGTGGGTTGAAGAGTTCTCGACCTGCTTAGATTTTGGGTGTACAATATCTAATTAAAGTTCTAATATATTTGCCAATTTAAATGAAAATTTATCCTCCAGGGCCTGTTACAAGTTTCTGGAGTTTCCGTAAGGGCGAAAATGATGTACCCCTTGGTGGAAGATTTCTCACCTGATTATATTTTGTGGCATATTTTGGGGCATTGAAAGTACGCAAATACTAATTATATCAAAAATCAGCATAATTTCTATTTTTTTGACACTGTACATTGGATACTCCAAATTCCTGCTCTGCATGAAGCCTCTCATGGGCCACATCTTTTTTGAATTTGAAAGTATGTTATTATGCGGCTTAGGTATGCAAATGACTAATCAAATATGCGTAATTGCTGTATCCTGAAACGGTACGTCGGATAGGCAAAATGCCTTTGCTACATGAGACTACTATGCCATAGTGGAGGGGGTGTGGGTGTTGGGAGGGGGTTAGGTATTGCTGGTTGCGGGTGTTGGGGAGGGGTGTTGTGTTGCAATTGTGTTTGGGGAGGGGGTGGGGGTGTTGCATGGTGTTAAGGGAAGGGGTGCTGGGGATTTGGGGAGGGGGTGAAAAGTGTTGGGGAGGGTTGAGTGTGTTGGGCGTTGTGGGGGGAGGGTGTTGCTGGGTATTGGGGAGGGGGAGGCGTGTTTACAGGGTTTGGGGTGTTGAAGGGTGTTAAGGAGGGGTGGGGTGGGTGTTTGCATAGTGTTTGGAAGTGGGGTGGGGAGTTGGGGTGGGTTTTTGGGGATGGGGGTGGTTTTTCAGCAAGGGTTTTTTGGAGGGGGTTGGGGTGTGTATTTGCATTTATGGCATGTTAGTGATCGCACATTCGGCATGGACATATTTACGCATCACTTAAATACAAGTTCGCTTGTTGTCTTTAAACCATATTTCTATTCAATTTACCATGAAAGGCATGGGATTCAGCGACCTACATTTTTTAAAAATCATGAGCGGTCAGGAAGGGCATCCGGCCAATTAATTATTTTGCTCCCAATAAACCCTCACAGAGCAGTTTTGCTGAATGTAGGTGAATCCGGCCACCCTCATTTACGTGGACAACGGATTTAAAACTTACAAACATGAGTGAGGTGGAGTAATGTTGGTCTTAATATGTTTTGAACAGATACTCATTATGAGCTAGTCAAATCTCAATTTCCTTGCAAAGTTTCATTTGTTTTCATTCACCAATATATTTAGAAAAACCCCCTGTTTTTTTGGGTATTAACTGATCCCAGATCACACAAGGTCATTTTCTGTCATGAGCAGGCATGCATCCCAATACCTTCATGAAGATGTTGGAAAGTTAGGCATTGTCCTCTTATGCTCTGCACCCACAATTTTCCCAAAGGGTTAATGTATTTTACAAATTACAAAAAAAACGTTCTCACTGAACCCCATTTCTACAAATTTTATTCCGTCATGCATCCAGCTTTATGACGCAGTAAGCTGTTTCATTGCTTTTGTAAAGCAGTCGCACCTGAAGTACAACGACAGGTTGCCACAGAGATTTTTGAGGCACCCAAATATTGTTCATAATATAATTTCATAAGAGTAGACACTCCAATAGACTTCCGACCTTGTATTTGACACGGAATTCTTAAAAGAGAGAAAAGGTGATTTTGAATTGCTTATATTTCACAATAAAACATAGGTTGAATTCATATTGTCCCTATACGAAATTAGAATTCACAATTTTTGTACCAAAGAAATCATTCTCAGCTTATCCTTTCAGATGGGGATGTTT
The DNA here is from genome assembly GCA_023653785.1 of Ophioderma brevispina. NCBI lineage: Eukaryota > Metazoa > Echinodermata > Ophiuroidea > Amphilepidida > Ophiodermatidae > Ophioderma > Ophioderma brevispina. Next base: position 69,967 of record JAMKCH010008266.1, read on the forward strand.
TTCGATAGAAAGCTTTACATCACCGGCAACAATGATACTTTAGATTTTTTTAGGGGTCACCGATATGTGAAAATCCTCTCGTGCACCTTCACTCACTCCTTATCTTCAAATGGTTTCTTTTCAGTTTCACCTCGCTTTTGTGTAAGGTGGACGTGCAAGCGTAATTACAGGCAACACAAAATGCACACTGACGCATGTAAGTTCTGCGATTTCCCATGGGTACGACAAGGTGAAACAGTATCCTGTCCACAACATCAGTTTTGAAGAGAACGACAAATACAAGTCCCAAAGACAATGCAATAGCAAGGCCTTATGGTGTGATTTTCAAACGACTCCAATTGATAATAGCATAGCATTCTTCAAATACTATGTTACCTTTCAATTATAACCATTCACCAATAACTTTTTTCATTATGACCTTTAGATTTCGTGTTTATGTGCAGCAGATGGAGAAGTGCACATTTCTAACTGTACACGCTCCGATACTGTTAACACCCTTTCCCTGGCCTGTGCTAGCAAATTCATGGGCTCACACACATGGACTGAGGGATAAGATTGGCATTACTGACCGCTGCCCCCCCCCCCCTCCGGCAACGTGTGGCACACAAGCTGATTCCGAGTTGCAGTTTCATTGAAAACCGCCTCAAGCAAGACGCTTGGCTATAAAAGCTAGGAGTGGCAGTCCCGGTCAGAATTGCTATGTCTGCTTGTTTTGAGAAATGGTTCAACTCCCTCAACTTCAACTCCGCTAAAACAATGGAACCGCTGAAGTGATCTGGGCTAGAAGTAGCCCAATTCCAGGTGAACATGTTAAAGATGTGTAAAGTTCGGAATATACATCCTGCATTCCAAATACCTAAAATCCAAAGGTCTTAAGTATTTTGGAGGGAAAGGCTTAATTCTTCATCCCAACCAATTACTGAAAGTATGTATGTTAAATTCTTCCCCAGTTTTAACAGAACAATATTACCGAAAATTAAACACAAACTGCAACACACAAATGCAAAAGTAATGAACTGCCTCCCAACAAGAGTTGTTAGTCGGTTGTTCAGAGTCTATAAACTAGACCTAGTACTTGCACTGATTTCAGGGTATGACGACGAACACCACATGACATTAGTCACAAAACAAGCACAATGGATTGGAGGTACAAAGCGCCTACTACTGAGTTTGATCATAATTTGGTTAATTCCATGAGTTCTATAAACTTGATTACCACCAAATAGCGGGAATATCGGTTGTGTTTATCGTTCCACGCGTAAAAGTAATACCAATATATGTCACCTATCAGATATACAACATGTTAAAACCTACCAGTGATCCAACCCGAAAGAGTCAAGTATTTGAAATTTGTAGGAGTAGCTTAAAATGACAAAATAAGGCCATGGAATGATTCGTTAATTTTATTTTTCTAACTGAAGAATGGACAGAAAAAGAAGAAACACAAAGCCTTTCTTATTCTCCATTTAATTATGTGTTGTGTAGTGTCTGCATAGACCCGTAATGATACAGCTTTTTGTAGGTGTTTTTTGTTTTGGTGCTAATCATTTCTAATCAACTTGAAATACCTATACCTTTTTTCTCCCCTCATCAATACAATACAATTCCTGACAATGAGAATCTCATCACAAGAGGTTTTTTATCAGAAAACAATACACAGATCCCAAGAACCGAAAAGACAAAAACGAACCCCAAAAGACAAAACCAAACCGACATCGAACCACACAACACCACAAAAAAAATAAATAGGCCTATACTTGTTACAGACATGGAAAAATCTACTTTATATTGATTAATTTTCTAATTTAGAAAATCACTACTATGCCACTTTAACGTCCCGGGAAATGAGAATGTTAAACATACTCCAATCTTTACAGGGCATTTCCCATTCCAATAAACAGGGCCAGAAAAAGAATACACTAACCAGTGACATCATTAGTGAAACTATTGATTTTCAGCCATTGCCATGAATAGATTCACACACAGCAGTCAACCTGGATCAATAAGGTTATATAGATAGAGGCAAAACGTTACTTCATCTTACGAATTCATTGTCTCGCATGTTTTGCCAGACCACAAGAAAACATCGAATACCAACACTGAAAGCCAATGGGCTGCCGCCGCTTCTTTCCACATACTGTGGGTGCCGCTTTGCATATACCTAATCGGTAGAGATACAAATTGATGTATGTTTTAGAGGTGGCCACGTGTAATCATATTGCACCTGGATCATTGTGGCTCAGATACTCCTCCTTAGGTGCAGGCGCGCTTAAGGGAAAAGATGTATTCATTGAGGGCGGTTTATTTTTTAAATCAAGACGACGACTGTCATTTCATTGTTTGTGTGGCTGGGTAGTACAAAATTTAATCACCCAATAGCAACCCACATCCAACAACTGATATTTGTCCGGATTGTTTGTATCGATTGACATTATGTGTGTATACCGCACCCAAACTATTCATTATTTCCGTGTATATCAAATGTCAGTGCCCAGCAAGGACGACTGGTTTGAATGGGCTTCACCATCCTTGCCTGGAATTTTTCTATTACTCTCTGAAAAATCAATAGCTTCACTAATGATATCATCAACCACCCAATATGAATGCTTCTCAATCCTCCTGTGGTGTAAGACTCGACACAAACCACATCTATTTGCATTATCCTCCTGTGCCTTTAACTTGCCATCCGTGGGATTAACCCTTTCCTGACGAAACAGCATTACGCATTTTTCTGTACCCAAAAGTACCCAACATAATTATTGGCTATGACCTATCTCACCCATCTCCATATTGATCATTACATGCAAAATTACATATTGTTACATTTTTACAAGCTCCAGTTTTTCAACCCCATTTGGGGTCCATATTAGTATAAAGCCAATATTAATAGTCTTTCAGGCTTTCATTTACTAAATTGCGGAAATGTCTCCCTGTGTAGGGCAGGCAGAGTTGCCAGTTTTCAGGGCCAAGTTTCTGCGTACAGAAATTTTGCCAGCTCGAACCCTGACAACAGAGTGTAGCTGATGTGACATGCTATAGAATTGGCTTTGAATCAAAGCAAGCCCTGGCAGTCAAGCTACAGTCAATACACATGACAATGCTTTCGAATTACAGCTTGATTAGACAAAGTACATTGAATAAAAACAGCACATTGGTCCTACCTGGCATCTGAGAGACACGTGCCAGTGCGTAGCCCATGGTGGGGCAGAGGTGGGGGGGGCAGAGTCCCCCTCTGACAATTCTTTTGAAGGGAAATAGGGAAATAAAACACTGATATTTAATTTAATGAAGACCCTTTTTCGTATTCGTTTTTCCCTGTGCGACCGGGAATTTTTAGCTTGTGATCGTGACATTTGTTGCAACCACCGGGAAATTGCCCCCGCATACTAGCTGGGGGGCTGGCTACGCGCATGCACGTGCTACCATGGATTGTCCATGTTTGTAAACAGCATGGTCACACCTATAGTCTGATTCTTATTCATGTCAGTAAAACGCATCTGTCGATGTGCCATTCATTTGAGAGGATGTGTTGGATCAAACCTAAAAAGCCCGTAAATGCTCACTTTGTTCCACTGAATAGATAGATGGCTTTCAAAACCCATTTTTGCATGAACCTTTTTTAATTGAATAGATTGTCATACAGTCTGAGACACGCTATTGATTCTTTTGTTTGGGAGTCCAATTCAAGAATGGATAAAGTGGAGATCAACACAAGGCCATGGGAAACTCTTAACATTGATGTGGAATTAGGCACATAAATATAGTACTTAGACAAATTATTGAACCAAGATGTCAGCATTATTTCTGGAACAAGACGAATAAATGCAAACGTATTAGAATTTCCTAATATACCTTAGTGACATAATGTATAATTGGGTTATCATTCCTTATTCGTATCATTTTATATTGAACGCTTCGAGTTTGTTCCAGAGTTTGAATTTATTCAATATGCATTTTGGCCCTTGCATTTTTTGTTCAAAAAAAAAAAAAAAATGGGAAAAAGGGACATTTTTAATTATGGACTTAATCTGATCTTGTATCATCACCCTTCGAATTTCTACTGTATTGATTGGGTAAAGTAATCAACCCCAGAATGAATGGAATCGTCAACACACCCCAAACTTTTAAATGACTGACAGTAATAAAAAATCCTACTATAAAGGTGGTTTTTTCAGATTTTTCATCAGAAATTTTGAAAGCATCACTGGCAATCTCTGTGAGTGGTCGAATTGCAAACACAAAATCTGACCCATCCTTTTTGTGGTGTTGTATGAGTGAAATCAAATATTTTCAGCAAGATTTCCTTGTGGTTTAACACACAAGGGAGCTTTGGAGGATAAGATTTTTTATACTTCTTGATATAGGAATACCTTGCTACACTGCACAACCTAAACTGCAGATCGAATAACTGCAATTTTGGAGACTATCCTTTCCTCTTCAAGGATAATCTAGTACCCATAATTAAAAAGGTGCTAGATCATGAAATGAACTTTAGTAAACTTGTATCACAATGTACACTAGGTTTATTTCCCCATAATAACTAACTTTTGTGGTTCAAAGCTTCGTGCCTCTATATTCAAAGAATATAGCTGTGGGGCGCCTCCATGACCCTTGCCTTGGCATATGACCTTTGACCTCAACAACATTAAGAATCCCTCGGTGCCACCTATGAACACAATTTGGTTCCCCTTGAACAATATGGGCCAAAATGTGAATTTTTATCACCTTTTGGGGGGATCTACAAATTGTAAATTGGGCAAAATTTAGTAAATTGGCATTTTGCGCACGCTACGCCCGCATTTTGTCACATTCCGACTTAATTGGAGAAATCACCGGGCCGATTTACCAATTTGCCCCCATCGGCGGGACGACTTGGAAATTTCCCCCTCTGGATCGACTGCCTCGGTACGCCACTGCCTTGCTGTTGTAGTAGAGTGGACGTGCAAGCGTAATTACAGGCAACACAAAATGCCCACGTGACTCGATGTCAGTTCTAGCGATTTCCCATTGCTAGGTGAAACATTATACCTGTCCACACGATCAGTTTTTGAGAGAATTACAAATTCAAGTCACAAGATAATGCAATAAGCAAGGCCTTGTAGTCGTTTGAAAATAATTGTTTTATATCATAGCATTCTTTCAATACTATGTTACTCTTTCAATTATTACCATTCACCAATAACTTCATTACGACCTTTAGATTTCAGCTTTATGTGGATGCAGATGTGAGTGCACGATGCCTAACTTAACACACATCCCATACTGTTTTAAAAGACGTGTAAAGTTAGGATATACATCTGCAGCCACAGGTCGTACGTATTTTGGAGGGAAATGCTAATTCTTCATCCCAACCAATTTACTGAGGTCGATATTTAAATTCTTTCCCAGTTTTAACAGAACACATTACAGAGTAATTAAAGAGGCAACTATCAGTGATTTGCTAATCAGAATAAAAAAAATAAAAAATCAGATTTTTGCATGTCGGTTAACAATTACAGGTCGCGCCTAACATATACCATGGGCCAAATGGTAAAACCAAAAGCAACCTAATTAGGACAAAATCCGACATGTTTAGTCAGCTATTTCCGTACGGACACTTACTACAACCGTAATTTGAATGAGATTTTGTATCTTGGAACACTGCCGTTTTTTCGCTTTGTCTGCCAATTCTTCAGTTGGAAAAAGTAACTTGTGAGAATTCCAGACTTATCCTTAACTTTAAGGCTATTCCTGCAAATTTCAAAATATTTTGACTCTTCGATAAATCCTGACTGTGTCTTTGTATCACCCTGCAACACAAAAAGTGGCAAAAAATAATGAACGCAACCTCCCAACAAGAACAGTTGTTAAGTCAGGTTGTCAGAGTGCTAAACTAAGACCTAGTACTTGCACTGATTTCCAAGTAAATTGTGATACCCCACAACAATGGATTGGAGGTACAAAAGCTCCTACTGAGTTTGATAAGAATGTGGGTTTAATTCCACGCGTACTTACTTTGAATACCACCAAATAGGCGCGAATTATTCGGTTGTTATAGTTCCGCGCGTAAAAGTAACCCAATATCCGATATAAAACATTTAAAGACCCTACCATTGATCCACCGCAAAGATCAGTATTTGAAATTGTAGGAGTAGCTTAAAATTGAAATAAGGCTGAAGAATTCTTTAAGTTATTTTTTCTAACTGAAGAATGACAGAAAAAGAGAAACAAAGCCTTTATTCTCCATTTTAAGTATGTGTTGTAGGTAGTGTCTGCCCAAAAAAAAAACTTAGGAAACCCCTGTAAATGCTGACAATTTTTCTTGTTAGTTTGTTTTTGTCTTAGTTCATTTGCAACACATCACAAAAAACAACAAAAACCTACTCATGCACCACAATCATTTACGTATGTTGGAAATGATGAACATAGTAATGTTAACCCTAAAATTAGTTTACTCAAATATTGTATATGGTCAATAATGTTGTAAGAACCATCAACAGAATTTGATAATTGTCAAAGTAACCTTACCAATAACATTGTTCATTCTAATACCACTAATCTTTATAATGAATGAGCACATGTTTGATGTACTAAGAAAAGTGGAATTTTAATTTCACAAATTGAATGTACGTAGTCCTATACACATAATTTTGATCAATCAGCACATCCTAAATAATATCATTGATATATTAGGGTTAGTGAAACCTTTCTGATGATAATATTGATGAGAATGATATTCATATTAGTGACTACTTCTTTTGTATAGACATATAGAACGTGCACACAATCTTACAATGAGATGTCGTCGTGGGGTGTAGCTTTGTATATAACGGAATTGTTCTCACATAATTAGAACAGACTTAATCTCTGACATTCTTGAAATCCTTATAGTTGAAATCACTCCTCAAAATAGTAAACCATTTATTGTAATCTTATGGTACAGGCCACCAGTACCAACCTATTGACCTATTCAAACCCCCTGAATGAAATATTTTATTACACTCATTGAACTTGGGCATAAAGATTACATGTTGATAGGTGATTTAAAATTGTGATCTACTATCTTCCACACCTCACTGTATACGCCTTAACTCATTGATTATGTAACATTTTCATCTTAATCAATTACTCATCTCCACAACTAGAATTACAGAAGCAAGTGCTACACAATTGACCTTATTATTGTTCTAACTCTAAAAAATCTCTGAGTTCAGGTGTTATTCAAGTAGGCATTAGTGATCAGTCTATGACTTATGTACTCTGGAGTACAAACAAAATAATAATAATGATATAATCTACTGATATAATAAGCAATATCATAAATATAAAATGTTTCGTTCCTATGCTAAATTTGATGAGCAGGCATTTAGTCAGGACTTAGAACTAATCAATTGGAATGATATTCATTTCAGTGGTGGATGTTACACCAGTGGTGCAATATTTGAAAAACACTTTGTGGATGTTATCAATACACATGCTACCTTAAACAAGCAGCGGGTTCGGATAAGTAGGCACTTGGTTAAATGATAATATTATTAAACTATGCGTGCTAGGGACATACTTAAATTATCAGCTATTAAATCAGGCCAATGATATTCCTATTCAGGAAAATGAATTCCGTGCTGCTAGAAAATAAATGTGAATTGCTTTAATTCGCAAAAGTAAAAAAGATTTTATAAATAAGGTATTGCTGAAAATAAAAATAGACATTAGAAAAACCTGGGAGCAACTTAGAAATGTTTTCCTTCTAAACCTAAACATGCATTATCACTGCCCTGAATACAGATGAGGCCCTGTTAATAATCCTAAAGATATTGGCAATGCACTAACTTATTTTGTTCAGTAGGCCTAAACTAGCAGCTAAAATGGACACGCCGTCAACTGATATTTGTTCTGTTACTACTGGCGATATGTTATACTAATCAACATTTATTTTGTACATGTTACCCTGTGATTATGTGTTTAAATATTTATCTTCATAACCGCATATACGGCTCCGGTGTGGACGACTTCCTTCAGACTCTTAACAATAGCTGCACCAGTTAATATCACACCTATTGTAACCTATTGGGGTTATCACTCTTCAACCAGTTTGCACTTTTCCCAAACAGTTGGAAAAGGGCCCCGTGTAATTCCAGTTTTTTAATCAGGAGACCCTGCAGATCCAGGCAATTATAGACCAATATCAATTCTTTCTGCCTGTTATTTCTACAGTTATTGAAATGGCTTTTTGACCAATTCTACAAATACCTCAATGATAATTAATTTAATTAGTAATAATCAGTCCCCAGGCTTTCGTCCATCATATTTAACCGCAACTTCACTAATTAATGTTACTAGAAAATTAGTATAATTGCCATTGATGAGGGTAAAATTATCAGTCTTTGTATGCTAGATCTCAAGAACGTCCCTCGACAACTGTAAATCATGAAAATTCCTCTTAAATAAACTTAAATTTATGGTGCGTCAATATGTAATTAATTGGTTTAAATAAATCTTATCTTAGTAATCGTACTAAATTCACAGGTTATTTGATGGTAAAAATCATCCGATGTCCAAAATACTCTGCGTATATGCCACAAGGCTTAATAGATGGGCCTCTTGGTTTCTTAATTTATATAAGATTTAACCAATGCTGTTTCCCACTGTAAAGTTAATATGTATCGTGATGATACAGCTTTGTATACTAGTTCATCAAACTCTCTTGATGCACATAATTGAATGTATAATAAGATCTTGATTCTCTTCAAACTGGTTAAAAAAATCCAATAAACTTAGTTTAAAACGGTTAAATCTGATTTATGATCATAGGTTCTAAACAAAGACTAGTACGGTAAATTCAATTCATTACTAAAAGCATTCATATAAATATGTTAATTTAACCAAAGTAAACAATGTAAAATATCTTGGTGTCATCAATAGATGAAAATCTAACTTGGAATGGAGAAGATTGAGCATATACGCAGAAGGCCCTGAAAGGATTAATACATGTAAAGAAATGTAAACCGATATTGCCATGTAAATTCTTAAAACCGTTTACAATGCTATTGTGTACCCCAATCTTGATTATTTTTAAACATAGTTTGGGGAAATTGGGCGGTCTCATCACTATTGCAAATCGTCTCCAAACAATTCAAAATAGGGCCTCTCGCATTATTTGTGGTGCAACATGGGGACGGCACACACCCAGTGCTGAAATGTTCTTAATGAACTTAATTGGCATCCACTTGCAAATAGGCAAGCTTTTAACTGCAATATCTAACATAGAAAGTTCTTAATAAACTGCACCATTCTGTCTTAATGATCTTTTTTTTTTTTTTTTCATTCAATAATAAAACATAATTTTCGCATAAGTAATCAATATTCACATTCCTAAACCAAGACCTGATTATAAAAAACGCAGTCTTTCTTGTGCACCGTGTTGCAATTGAATGGAACAAATTAGAATGAATTACAGAGATCATCTTCTCTAACATTTTTAAATCTAAACTTAAAATATGGCAACCTAAGGGCTCTTATAAGCCTCACTTTTCACAATTTTTACCATTATACTGATACTGCTTTTACATATGTACATGTACATTACCCATTAACAACACCATCCAAGTTTACATGTAACCGTTGGTTTTAACATGTATGTTTATATATGCATATATTTGCCTCACGGACCTCAGTGAAAAACAACTCGTTGATTGTGTTTCCATTAATAAATAAAGCTTTGATTTGATTGATATCATCTTAAATACCTATAAACCTTTTTTTGGTCCCTCAATACATCAATACCATAGAATCTCAGCCAAGAGGTTTTTATCAGAAAACCAACACAGATCACCAAGACAGACAAAAACGTCGAACCACTAAAACAGACAAAAACCAAACAGGACATCGAACACACGCAAAAAAAAAAATAGAATAACCTATCACTGTTACCGACTTGGCAAACATCTAATTTATAATTGATTATATTTTCTAATTTAGAAAATCACTGATAGTGTTTTTTTTAAATAAATAGTTGAGCATGTTAAACATACTCTCCAAATCTTTCAGGATAATCCATTCCAATAAACATGGGCCAGAAAAAAGATACACTACCATTGCATCATTATTGAACTATTGATTTTCAGCCAGGTGCTAATGAATAGATTCACACACCAGTCACCTGGAATCAAATGAGGTTCTATGATAGATAGAGATGAAAAAACGTTACGTCATCTTTAAAAATTCATCGTCTCGCATGTTTTGCCGACCGACAAAGAAAACATAGATTACCAACAACAGAAGCAAACTGCTGCCTCCTCCGCTTCTTCCACATACTGTGGGTGCCCCTTTGCATAATCATAATCGGATAAGTTGATACAAATTTGATGTATGTGTTAGAGATAGCCAGGTGTAATAATATTGCACCTCGATCAATTGTGCTCAGATACTCACTCGCTTAGTAGGCTGCTTAGGCGCGCTTAGGTGAAAAGATAGATGTATTCATTGCATTGAGGCCGTTTATTTAAATCAAGACACTGCGTGCAATTTCATTCATTGGGTGGCCATGGGTAGGACAAATTTTAACACACCCAATAGCACCCAACATCAACACTGATATTTGCCGAGTGTTAGTATCGAATTGCATTATGTGTGTATACAAGCCCCAAACTAATCATTATTTCCTGCAATATTCAAAATGTCAGCGCCCAGCACGGACGACTGGTTTTGAATGGGCTTTTCACCTTCACCCCCTTGCCGGGAATTTTCTATTACTCTCGAAAACAATCAATAGTTTCACTAATGATATCATCAACCCAACCCAAATATTGAATGCTTTCTCATCCCTCGTTGGTAGACATTGACACAACCACATCAATTCTATTTGCTTTCCTGGGACCTTTAACCTTGCCAATCCGTGGGATTAACCCTTTCTGACGAAACAGCATTACTGCATTGGTTTTCTGTACACAAAAGTACCCACATAATTATTGGCTATGACCTAATCTCACCCATCTCCATATGTACATGCTAAAATTTACATATTGTTACATTTTTACAACTCCATTTTTACATTTAGTATAAAGCCAATATACTATTTCTTTCAGTCTTCATTTACTAAAATTGCCGAAAATTCCTTTCCTGTGGCTGGCAGGCAAGTTTGGCCAGTTTTCAGCAATTTTCTGCTTACAGAAATGTTGCCAGCTCTACCCTGTACAACAGAGTGTAGATGATGTGACATGCTATAAAATTGCTTTGAATCAAAGCAAGCCCTGGCAGTCATCTACAGTCAATACACTGACATATGCTTTCAAAATACAGCTTGATTAGAACAAAGTACATTGAATAAAAAGGCCATTGGTCCTACCTTGGATCTTGAGAGACACATTGGCCAGTGGCGTAAGCCAGGGTGGGGGGCAGAAGGGGGGGGGGGCAAGAGTGCCCCTCTCTGACATTCCTTTTGAGGCGAAATTGGGAAATAAAACCCTGATATTTATGTTAAATGAGCCCTTTTTCGTATTCGTTTGCCCTGTGGGGACCCGGAAAATTTTTGCTTGTGATCGTAACATTTGTTGCAACCACCGGGAAACTTGCCCCCTCAGAACTACCGGGCTTGCTCGCGCATGCACGTTGCTTTTGAAACATGGATGTCGCATGTTATGTAAACAGCAATGCCATGCTATAGTCTGTTCCTTATCTCGCTGTCCAGTAAACGGTCATACTGTCGATGGTGCAATTCATTTGGAGAGGATGTGTTAGATCAAAAACTAAAAAGACGTAAAATGCTCACTTTGTTCACTGTATAGCCATAGATGCTTTTAACCCCATTTTTGCATGAACCTTTTTTCAATTGAATAGATGGTCTTAAGGTCTGAGACACGCTATTGATTCTTTTGTTTCGAGTCAATCAAAGAATGGATAAAGTGAGATCAACATCAAAGCTCAATGTGAAACTCTTAACATTGAGGTGGATATAGGCAACTAAATATAGTATTAGACAAAATTAAGTGAACCAAGATGTCATGCATTATTTCTGGACAAGACGAATAAATGCAACCTTATTAAGAAAAATTTTTAATATAAACCAAAATCGTCGACACTAAGGTATAAAAACTTAAGGTAATAATTCTATGTGATTAACGTAATCATTTTTTTCTGCTAATATTTGACAAAACGCTTCAATTTGTTCAAGATTTTGGAATGTTATTCAATGCCTTTGCCTTGCATTTTTGTGTTCAAGGTAAAAGGGACATTTTTTAAATTATTGCCTTAATCTGATCTTTTTAATCATCACATCGAATTTCTACTGCATTGATTGGGTAAGTATCAACCTCCCCCAACCTCCCCGACATGAATGGAATCGTCAACCAACCACGACCCAAAAACTTTTAATGAACTGACAAATAAAAAATTACAATACAAGGTGTGTTTTCAAAGATTTTTTCAGAAATTTTGAACGCATCACTGGCATCTCTGTGAGTGGTCAGTGCAACAAAATCTGACCCCATCCTTTTTGTGGTGTTGTATATGAGTGAAATCAAATATTTTTCAGCAAGAGTTACTTGTGGCCACACACCAGGAGCTATTGAGGATAAATTTGTTTTATACTTCTTGATATATGGAATCCCTGTGTCTAACTGTCCACACTAAACTGCAAGATCAGAATCACTGCAATTTTTGAGACTAAGCCTTTCTCTTCACGGATATCCTAATAACCCATAAAACAGAATGTGACTAGAATCATGAAATTAACTTTTAGTACCTTGTATACATTTTACACTAAGAATATAAGCTGTGGGGCCGCTCCATGACCTTTGATGGTACCCCTTGGCATAATGACCCTTGACCTCAACAACATGCAGATCCCACGGTGCACCTATTACACAAGTTTGGTTCCACTTGAACCAATTGAGGTCAATTTTACATTTTTAGCCTATTTTTCAATTTGACCTCACATGACCTTTGACCTTGGCACATGATCTTTGACCTCATCAACATATGAGGGATCCCATGGTGCACCTATGATTGGTTCCAATTTAAGGTAGGATCATCGGATAAAATGGTCTTACAGAAAAATGACCATAAAATCAAAACCCCTGAATCAATTTAGTCCAAACTTGATTATGGTAAGGATTTAACTCACCTCTACAATATTTTGCAGTTTCAAGACTGCATGATTGTTTTAGTGTTTTTATTTATTTTTTTTAAAATTCCTAATTTTTACAATAAATAATTTTCCCAGCCTAAATGGAAGGTGTTTTTTAAGCTGAAACTTTACGGATGTGTGCATAAACAAAATATCTAAAATCTCACGTTGGCTTTTTTGAATCAAGTGTTTAATTCTTTAGAAAAACACTTTTTGCTTGATAAAATTAGGCTAGAAATTAAGATAATGCCCAGATGTAAGAATTTTCTAATTAAAATTTTGAATTATTAAATTCTAACCCCCAAAGGCTGTTTTGCTTAAAAAATGCCTGAAATGGGAGCTTGAAATGTGGTCTGTGATCGCATTGATGCATTTTCTGGGCTAAATATACTTTTGCATCCCCCAATAGAGGATACAGTTCTGTATATGTAGATGTTAAAAGCATGCGGTAGTTTTTTCACCACCACCCATGCTCCAAGAGCAGGTCTCCCTCACTAACCTCAAAGGGCAGCTATTATTTTTTCTTATCTTTTTTTGGACTTAGAATTTTTCCCTCTAACCTGAAAAAATAATGAAAATTGTATATATTTTAAAAGAGGCAGTAGCGAGATTCGAACCCGAGACCACTGTATCATGAGGTCAGCTACCTCACCATAAGACCAGCGAGGATTGGTGTGCCAGATTTGCAATTCTAATGCTTGATAACATTTTACGGAATAAATCGCTACTGCTATTGTGGTCAGCACTCATATAATGAATAGCTCCGCTCTGGAACGGTTGCCACAACCTATGCTCCAAGGGTATGAGTGGTGGTCAAAATCTCACACTTGCATGTTAAAACCATCAAACCATTGTTTAGTTCCCAGTTCTGTCTACACAGCAATTATTGGTGGCATTAGTCAGGTTAACCATACCGTTGATGTCATTGTTTAATCCAAGAAGAAGATGTTGGTAAAGTGTGCTGCACATAGTCTCTTCACTTCCTCTGTAAACAAAGCACACACGTGTAACAGATGTTCATAATACACAGCGCCATCTTTTGGCCATTTTCAATTAATACTTTGCCACATTAATGACTGACAGTTGCAGCAGCCAATAGGAGTTTACCATGTGAAATCTTACAAATTTAGACGAACCACTCAACTGATTGCAATAAGTAAGATATCGTTGAAATCCTAAAGGAACACACGTCTTAAGAATTTGAAAATATTATATAGGTATATTTTGAAAAAACGAAGAAAAGTGCTTTTTCATGCAAATTTACGAACAACAACTTTGAAGTAGCACCGTGTCATCAATTTTAACTTCCTGGCCACAATACAATATTTCTTAAGTCGTTCAAAGTTGTTCTAACCGAACCTATCATAAAACAATTTCTACAATTGACCAATTTTCTGAATTTGTCCGATTCGCAAGTGCCTTTATATAAGTAATCTGCAAGCCTTTTCCGTTCATTTAACACAGGCTGGGCTGAGTCAAAGATCATAACATGCATCGTAAATTTTTTTTCGGCCTGTTGGCGTTCGCTTTTCATACGTGGTGATGGTACTGCATAATGAGCCTATTGTAAGGTGCGGGACGGTAATAATGTTCAAAAAGACGCGATTGTTAAACCTGTGAGATAGATAGAATTAAAAAAATTATAATGTGAACAACTACATCAAATGTGGGATTGAATTAAATAGAAAGGCGTCTAAAGGAGATTTAAGATCCACAACCTTGTCCCCACCGACTTGCCTAAAAAAAGTTGAGATTTTCTCACCGAACCGTTAGCCTTAGTGATCTCCGTGACGTAATCTTACGTGCTATTCAGTTGTATCTGTAAGAAATTTGCATTTTATTTCTGTCGTAAACGGCAGGAACAGAAATTACAAAACAGTAGCCTATGGGCCGTGGAAACAAGCAATGTCATAACCAAAACCGCAAGATCGGGATCAACTCAAATTTTGCGAATACGTTTTTTCCAGGGATATCTAGTGAACAAGAATAAACAGAAAGGCTTGTGTTAAGTCACGAATGCACCTAAGGCGCCGAGACCCAAGGGGGGGGGTCCACAAGAGTGAATGGAACAGGACTCAAAAGGCTTTTACATTAGTACACTGGACTGCAGTCACACACAGCTTTCATTTTACTTCCAACAAATGTACTTACCATTGATTTCTATTAAATTGGCATTCGTTGGTTGATGACACATAGAATTCCCTCTGATTGATTTCTTGCCAACCACCCGCAGGTTCACGAACATAGTTTCATCAAGGTCTCTCCATCTTCCCCAGATCTGAAATGAAAAAAAAGCACAATACCAAGGTATGATAATATGCACCTCGTGATATGTGTTCTTCAACACACAAGCAAATTTCAGATCTGAAATTAAAAAAAAGGAAATACCAGGGGACTATAACAGCAGCTCGTGAAATGCATCTTCAAAAACACAAGGCCAATTTCCGACCCAAATTTAAAAAAAAGGAACTACCAGGGTACTATAACATTGCAGCTCGTGAAATGCCATTCTTCAACAACACAAGCAAATTTCAGACTCTGAAATTAAAAAAAGGAAATACCAAGCCTGGTACTATAATATGCAGCTCGTGAAATGCATTTCTCAACAACACAAGCAAATTTCAGACTGAAATTAAAAAAAAGGAAATACCAGGGTACTATAACAGAAGCTCGTGAAATGCATCTTCAACAACACAAGCAAATTTCAGATCGGAAAAATTTAAAAAAAAGGAAATACTAGGGTACTCATAACATGAAGCTCGTGAAATTGCATTCTTCAACAACCAAGCAAATTTCAGATTCTGAAATTACCAGAGGCATCAAATGATGCAGTGCCCCTATTAATAGCTGTATTTAAAGCATTTTTGCTCATAACAAATAGCTCCCCTCCCCGCTCCTGCCGATTGCACCGACCCCTCCCAATGGAATGGCACCAAAGGTGACATGAGGTCACCAAGGTCACATGAAGTCACCTCACCAGTCCCGCATCCCCAATGCACCTTACCCTGCAACCCACCCTGAACTTTTATTTTTTTTCTCCCGAAGCATCCAAACCCTCCCGACGCACTCCACAACCTCCCAACACCTAACTTTCTCCCCAAAATAACCCCACCCTGTTCCCTCCTCTCTAAACAACCCCACCCTTCACTTCCCAATCCCCACCCTTCCCCCCCTCCCAAACCCACCCTTTCCCCAACACCTCACCTTCATCCTCCCTAACACCCCAGCCTTCCCAATGACATGGGGTCACTGAGGTTCATGGGGTCACCGAGGGTCACATGGGTCAACGAGGTCACATGGGATCACCAAGGTCAATGGGGTCACCAAGGTCACATGGGGTGTCACAAGGTCACATGGGGTCCCCAATGTCCCATTGGGGTCACCAAGGTCACAAATGGGGTCAACTAAGGTCACTGAGGCCACCATGGTCACCTGAGGTCAATTCACCATTTCTACCTGGAGCCACCATCCCCGCTCCGGACTGATGCTGCACCCGACCCCTCTCAAATGAGTGGCACCAAAGGTGACATGAGGTTACCAAGTCACATGAGAGGTCACAAAGATCACCAACCCCCTTCCCGATGCAACCCTCCCAACTAGCTACCACGCTCCCCCCTCCCCAACTCTAATACCATTCCCCTCCCCAATTTGCACCTAACCCCTCCCCAAGAACCTCCCCTTCCCGATTGGCACGCCACAAGGTCCCCTCACCGATGCACATGACCCCCTCACCGACGCACATGACCCTCACAGATGCACCCAACCCCTCCCGACCGCACTCCCACCTCCCAACACCCTACCCTTCCCACACACACCACCACACCTGTCCCATACTAAACACCAATCCTTCACGTCCCCTCCCCACCCTTCCCACAAACCCAACCCTTCCTCCCCTCCCAGACATGGGTCAAGAGGTCACATTGGGATCACAGAGGTCACATGGGATCACCAGGGTCACATCGGGTCACCAACGGTCACACATGGGGTCACCAAGGTCACATGGGGTCACCAGGTCACCATGGGGTACAAAGGTCACATGGGTGCACCAAGGTCACATGGGGTCACCAAGGTCACATGGGTCACCAAAGTTCACATGAGGGCACAAGGTCCACATGAGATCCATCAACCCACCAATCCCCTACCTGATGCAACCCGACCCTGCATGATTGTACCCGACCCCCTCCACAAATGAATGGCAACCAAAGGTGACAGTCACCAAGATCACCTGTGGGAAAATGCAAATGGTGCGCCGCAGGCGGAGTGCCCATCTATCTTGCCACTTGGCGTTTGGGCCAGATCCCTCATATATAATGTTCTTGTGGGGGGTTCGCCACTCCTCCCGCACAGCGAAGTTGTTTTGCATTCCCAGCATCTTGCTGGTACCCATTATACTCTGGGTGGAGAGAGGAAAAGCGAGGTGGTAAAGGCCTTGCCCAAGGCACAACACAGGGGCACACAGTGGGGCTTGAATCCACAACCTTATGCTATGAGGCGAGCGTTGATACACTGCAACAAAGGTGAACCTCAAAGATCCTATTACCCCCCTCCCCGAGGCCCGCCCCAACGAGCGACCACCCCCGCCAAGGGCACCGGGACCCGGGCCCCGACCGGAGGGCACCCACCGGACCACCACCGAACCCACGGCACGACGCAAGCCACAGCCAACACCCAAGACCTGCCCCAAAAAACACCCCACCCAAACGTTTCTCCTAAACACCCAACCTTTCATTTCCCCCTCCCCAACACCCCACCCTTTCTCCTCCCCAAACACCCCAGCCTTCATCCTCCCAAAACTCAGGCCTCCCCTCCAATGATTCACACACAAGATGTATGGCATTGGCGTTTTTCATGTAGTAAAGGAATTTTGCCTATACGATGATTGTTTAAGCGATTTCAGCAATTATGCATATTACTAGCTCCTTTGCCATTCCTAAGCCACATGTATCACAAACTTTGAAATTGGAAAAGAGATGCGCACCATAATGGGTTTTGCATGCAGTGGAAATTTTGCATATCGAATGAACTGTTAAAAAAATTTCTAGTGATAGTAAGCAGATTTTATGTATAATTAGCTCATTTGCATATGTAATTCGCTCCGCCGAAATCCGCCAACGTTACCAGGTGGAAAACTCTGTAACTCGCTTCCTTTCCGACAGGTTACATAATTATACGGTTAGGGACTCCAGCTAAAGTGTACACAAGCTTTTTTTTGGGGGCGGGAAAGGGTTCACATTTTGAATGACATGAGGTCAAAGGTCACATTGAGGTCACCAAGGTCGCAAAGAGATACCAACATGTCATCCCAACATGGCCCCCTTCCTTTGTACAAAGTTACATCATCGTATCCCTTACGGAACTTGGCATGCAATATACTATATAGTACTAAAGGCTGAGTAAGATAGTTCCGCATGAGGGGGTTTGTACCAATTTTCAAAAAATTGTGGTTTGCAATTCAAATGCTTGGCCATCTAATAATTCACGTTGATTGATACATACCAAATCATTAATGCATGTTATATAAGAAGAAATATCTTCAGGTAGAATGTTATCGTTGTTATTATTTATTCAATCCAAGATTAAGATAGTTAGCGTGTTCATTTACGACTAATTAAATATAATCGGGCGTACCGATTGCCACAAAAAGCAAAAATGTCTACGGAACATCACTGACCATACAAAAACTGAAGTAATTCTATATAAACAGTGTAGCAAAACATGTGCGAGCAGGTGGTGCGCCCATTGACGGGAAAAAGTGGGGAATTGGGAAGCTCCTTACGGGAAATCGACATCCTCGCGGGGGAAGGAAGGAAAATGACGGGGGGAGAAAGAAAGGAGAAAGAAAAATTAAATGAGAGAAGAAGAAGAAAAATAAAATTAAAGGATATAAAATTGTGAAGTACGAGTGGTTTTTATCAAACTTAAGGTGCGAAAATAAATATCAATAAATGAATCCCGGAAAATGTCGCGTTGGGTTCAAATTTCACTGATGATTATTAAAAAAACGGTCTGGGAAATTCCCCCAAGCCAGTCTAAGCTTTCAACTATGCTGATCTTTCATGACTTTCAGCTAATGACCACAGGTAATCAAGTCACCCACCTGTAATTTCTGATCACAAAATTTGCATACCGGTGAAATATTCTAAACCTGAGTTCTAAAACATTTCGTTCTGTTCAAAATACCCCGCGCTGGCCATGCTGTCGGGTTTCGCCGTCGGCCATTTTGTACAGCTTTTTTCAAGCTAAAATATTGACGTATTTTAGCAATAACAAACCAATGATGATTTATTATCCGATTTCAATTCTATGTTAGTCATTCTAAACTGAATTTTTTTTGAAAATAATTCGGACTTCTTACTTACCGTTGTTTATTTTTGTTTACTGACTAATTTGACATGAGTTATGTTAACTTTGTGTTTGGTTTGATCCATTTAACACATGGGGCGAGGTAATGTCACGTTGTATGGTCCGCTCCGGCCATAGGAACTGATGTAATTTGTATGTTAAATAATATTTGACAAGAGATGTACTCGAAAAAACAATACACAGAACATATAAATAATTATTTCTGTCGATTTGGGTTTTATTCACGGAATTGAAGGGGATATAAGGGGTTTGACTGAGTCTGAGAGAGAACGTACGGTAACCCGCATGCCCATCAACTTTGTCACAAAAAATTTTAGACTGCGAAAGAATAATATGGTGGCGGGCCAAGCTCGTTGACCTGGGAGGCTGGGTGGACTGGGTGAAGCAATATCGATCAAAATCACCTGAGCTTTGTGGAAATGGTGCGAGTGGATGCATTCCAAGCTGGTCTGTCGACGTTGTGTAAGATGAATCTTTATTTTTGTGTTCCGTTATTCCTGAAACGGTATAAGTAAAACTTGTAAAGGATAAGGTAAGTCTTACTTTTCTGATAATATAGTGACTGTTTGAGTAAGGTAAAAGTCAGTAAACCATAAACCCCCCCCCCCCAACCATTAGCTGAGATTTGGGACTTGCTCCGAACAACAAAATCCTGTAAGTGCAAAAAAAGTGCCGAAAGAGAATGAAGCACAAAAGCTTCAAACTACGTAACCTGTTATATGGGTTCAATTGACTTCAAAATTTAGTGATGTGGGGTAAATGTCAGAGTTTGATAGGTAGGCTATCGCACTTGCCGAGATTAATTCATGTGCTCGCTGAACACAAGTCATATAAAGTTTTAATCGCGCACAAATAACAATGAATATGTACTTATTTAGATAAATACGATGGAATTAGTTGTCGCTCAATAAAAATTATGTTGGGATTTCTTTTTCAACAACTGTTCAAAATGCTTGGCACTTACGCTGTGTGTGTATCATAGCCAACACGGGACACGAGCGCGTGTCAACGGTTCAAGTGATCCTCAAGGGAAAGCCCAAGGAGTGTAACAGAGATAAACTCCCTGGTTGAAAACAGGGATGAGTTCATGAATATTAATTAGCACTATCTCTAGAGTGTTGCCAACGCCGCGGGTTACCCGCACCAATGGATACTTTTACATGACTGCCGGGCTCATAAAAAAAGGCAGCGCGGGTACCACAACTGGGCTACTATAGTCCCAAGGCGCGGCACCGACGCGGCACCCGCGGGGATACTTTATCCTCTGCACATCATTATTCGAGCTCACGAGAAAGTTTTTGAA
This sequence comes from Ophioderma brevispina, assembly GCA_023653785.1. NCBI lineage: Eukaryota > Metazoa > Echinodermata > Ophiuroidea > Amphilepidida > Ophiodermatidae > Ophioderma > Ophioderma brevispina. The sequence goes on from JAMKCH010008266.1 coordinate 90,735, forward strand.
AGTTCCGTAATTGATTAGCACTTCCTTTCTTCTTGAAAATGCTTTACTTGCATTCACTGAGGGGGGTACTGCTTCGGGGATATGACAAACAATAGTAACAAAATCCAACTTATTCCTGTGATTGAGTGCTTTGTTGCTCCTTCTTATTACACGACGGGGAGGTGCTGCACTCAGGTATAACAAGCATTAATTATCCTAACAAAAAAGTGGACCGTCATGGTGGTACACGTGAGAGGGCAATTTAAACCTTGCTAAGCTGTTAGATGTGGCTCCTTACACGACGGGGAGTACGTTAGCCCGGGGAGTTAGGTGCTCACTCAGGTATAACAACAAATATTATCCTAACAAAAAGTGACCATCATGGGTTGGTACAAGGGTTAGGGCTCATTCCCGGCTCCCTGGGGGAAACGTCTGAGAGGGGCAATTAAACCTTGCTATTAGCTGTTAGGATGTAAGGATAGGTTAAAAACGGATAAGCGCAACGCTCCTTTGCTGTTGCGAATATAATCAAATGATTGGTAAATTTAAGTGCCGCGGGTATTAGAGGACTACTCAAAACGGACCGGGGGGGGGGGGGGGGGGGCGTGGGTTCTTGGGTTTTGGTCGGGCGCCATGTACCCATGCTTCGGCTCCAAAAAAAGATCGGGGGACTGAGGCACTGCGGGACTACGCTAGGGGTATCAAAGTCACAATAATCAAGTTCTCGTCCCGCTAGGGGTATCAAATAGTTAGTGATTGCGAATGGTTCAATGATACAAATAGGAAAAATTAACCTAACAAATCAAGCAAAATAACCCCAAATGTGTAATTTTTCTTGTGTAGCACACTGGGTTATTTTTTTGTAATAGTAGATATTTTTAAAGGTATATCTTTGATTCACATAAGTTAGAACGGTCCCGCAAGGGGTATAATTTCACTGCAATTGGTCCCGGTAGGGGTAGATTTTCCTGAAAACTCGCCAAAAACTGGTCCGTTAGGGGTGTATTTTTCACTGAAAATTGGTCCCGTTAGGGGTCACCTCAGAACCCCTGCGAACGAGCATGCGGTACCCAAACAAGCCACCCTGAGAACCCCCCCCCCCACCCCCCCCCCCCCCCCCCCCCCCCCACCGGGAAAACGGAAACATTCTTGACAACAGTTCTTTTAGAGACCACTTGGCAAGTAGCAATGAGTGTAAAGAAAGAAAGAAAGTAGAGAAAAAAATAAAAAAAAATGAAGAAAAAGAAAAAAATAGATTCTTTAAATATAAAATAAAGAAATAATAAATATAAAATAAATAAAAAATAGTTAAAAATCAGACTAAAAAATGGCATTTTTTTAAAAAATAGCGCACTCACATGCGCTAAGCACAATGAGTGAAAAAGTGGGCTACTTTTCGTTGGCATTTGCCGCGCCTTGGCGCGGTCCTTTGCCGGCGGGTAGGCGGAAATTTGTGTTGGAAAACACGTTCGATGACTAACGTTTGATAGTGGGAATCTTACAGGATCAAAACTTTGGATTTTTGCGGGCTTCTAATCATGAAGTTATGTCATAAAAGTGACTATATAATAATGATATAAATAATAACAAAACACAAGGCATTTTGCTCGCAGAGGCAGACTTTTATCAGGAACACAGTGGTAGTTGAATGGTGCAGGCAGAGAATCAGAGCCAAGGCCTGGGGGGTGGTAGGTAGATCTTTACAGACGCATCATACAGGCAAATTCATACACAACAGCATCACTCGGGCGCAAGGACAAAATCAGCCCGCAAATCCAACCACGCTCCACGTAACTCAGTACTAAATACGATAACAAAAACACCGCCCTCTCAAATCTTCATAATGACGAAGTATCGGACAAACATGCGAATTTTATACACTGAAAATCAGATTCGCAACCAAACACCTTCCAAATGACCCATTACACACCAAAAAAAAAAAAAAATTCAAATCCATTTCCATGAGTTTCTTCCATAAGATCACAGCTTGCACAACTGTAATTTTCAGAGCAATCAAGCAAGCCACTAAAAAAATAGTAGGGCGTTAAACAGCGGCAAAAGCGGCAAAATCTTCCACGCGCGATGGCAAAGGCTCTATTAATAACATTAATAGGCCAAAAAAAAGGAAATACAAAGGGTTACATAACATGTAGCTCGTGAACTGAATTCTTCACAAACAAGCAAAAAAATTCAATCGAAATTTAAAAAAAGGAATTACCAGGGTACTATAACATGCAGCTCGTTGTGAATGCATTATTCAACACCACAAGCAAATTTCAGATCTGAAATTTAAATAAAAGGAGGGAAATACCAGTGGTACTATACATGCAGCTCGTGAAATGCATTCTTCAACAACCACAAGCAAATTTCAGATTGAAATTTAAAAAAAGGAAATACCAGGGTACTATACATGCAGCGCGTGAAATGCATTCTTCAACAACACAAGCAAATTTCAGATCTGAAATTTGAAAAAAGAAGGAAAGACCAGGGGGGGGGACTTTTATAACATGCAGCTCTGAAATGCATCTTCAACAACACAAGCAAATTTCACCCGACTATGAAATTTTAAAACAAGGAAATTACCAGTGGTACTATAACATGCAGCTCGGAATGACTGAAAATGCCTTTCTTCAACAACACAAGCAAATTTCAGATGGTTGTACCTGTAGCTTAGCATGTAGATGGGCCATATATCTTAAACTTTGTGAGGAGGCATCTCCCCCCCAAAAATGGGTAAATTGAAGCTAAATTAAACATCAACTGGGATAAGTATTCCAGGCAAAACATTTTTGTGTTAACATTGGTAAGCCGTGCTAATTGTTAGACCATAATGCATATGCACGGCACCCTTACTATTTAATTTCACTGATGTCATTTTTATTGCCAATCAGTTCAGGATAGTTTTAAAAAAGAAAAATTATCCGGAATAGAAAAACAACACACACACAAAATATCTGTGAAAGGGGGGTACAAGAAGATCCCAATGAGAGGCTGCTACTGCACATCATATACAGGGGCTGTTACCGAAGCAAACTATAAAATAAAGTGATGCATTGACTTAGAGAGCTGACCGAGAGTACTTTTTTGCTAAATTATAACTTGAACTAAAGCAACGATGACAAAAAGTATATCTTTCCATTTATACACTCTGTATCTATTCCCACCTGAAGAGCAAAGGAAACGGAATATTACAAATCAAGAAGAAGGAAGAGGTGTTAGGCAACTTAATATGAGTAAAATCACCTTTTGCCATTAAAAGAGCATTTTTGTTGCTAATCAAAGAGTTGTGCTCTCATTCCTGGCCTGAAGTCTCGATTATTTCTCACCTGGTAAAATCGGCATTAATGTCCGATATGAGCCTCAACTATATCGGTGTACTAATTGGTGGCGCTTAGCAGTCTTGCGATTTTTTTTGTGGTATTTGTTTTTGTGCAAGATTCATTTGATTGAAATGATAATAAACTTGAACTCCTGGCTGGAGCTGCTGAATGAAAAATGAAAGTAAAAAAAATGAGTAAAATATTAACCTTTACCTGAAATTGTGCTGATGGCCAATTTTCTGGGCTCACACAACCAGGATTTAGCCGTAAAGTTGGCCTGTAGGACCTCATGAAGTAACTTGTTGCAGGGCCATCAACCAATATTGGGTTACAGTCTTACTGAAAAAAACAGCTTAGAGGTGACAACATGGTCTAGAAATTTAGGAAGGTTGCCGGCCGAATTGCGGTCTCACTAAAAAGGTTCAGCTTCACTGTCCCGGGGAAAGTGGGGCCATTTTGTAATCCACACCTTTGCCTTACATAGACCCCTGCCCTCGGGTCCACGGTGATGAAAACGCTAAGCGACTGAATTACACGGACCTTCAACCCATATCCGTGGACCCTCCGATATGTAGGGAAAACGTTCCAATGCTCCCCCGAGGTCGGGGGAAGCACTCCTCCACAAACCTTATTCAAAACACATGGTTCGGTATTCGCATGTCGTCTCGACGTGCCGTATGTGCTTAAGAGACACGTGCCAGACAAATCAGTGCGACGGCTTATTTGTTTGTGCGCAGGATTTAAAAACGGGCCCGGGAACTGAGCGGCTGTTAACGACCACCTGGGGGTTGTCGCACGTGCACATTGTGGTTTGGCTTCGGCAGGTGTTTGGCTCCCAGTCAACGATTTCTCGGTTTAATTTTTTTGACTTATCAAGATGGATGCATTTGTTTTCCTGAGTGATAATGCAAAATGTTCCCAAAATGGGGTCTTGGGTGAGATTTTATTTTTCCCCAAAAAGGGGTCTTTGGGTGACATGTTAAAAATTTTCACAAAATATGGGGTCATTGGGTGAATTAAAAAAAAAAATATGGGGTGGTTTGGTGACCACGATGTCAGTAAAAAGGGGTTCTAAACAAGCCTTATCATACGCGTCGCTTCCAAGGTGGCAGTGCGCGGGGGGGGGGGGGGGGGAGGGGCTAATGGGATCTATATTTAGCATGAAGGTAGGGGTAGGACAGTCCGGGACCTTTTTTGGTTATCAGGGTTTTTAGAGTGACCCAAAAGGTCAAGGTCAATCTAGAGGTCAATTTGGCTTAGAACTACTGACCTGGGCACAGAACAAGTCTGTGGTCCAAGGTCCACCACTAGGTCGAAGGTCACACATGGGGTGAAGCACTAATTGGTACCTATTTTCGGCAAAAATTACCCTTAGAAATGGGTTATTGTTTTCAGCTCGAGGGTGTTCTGACACCTGGGAGGGGGAGGGGAGGGGGGAGTAATTCCTTCCCCTGACGCGACGGCTTTTACCGGGCGCAGCGGGCTGTACCTAGTTTGTATTTTCAAAGGGGGTGATCAGCCCATCCGTCAATATGAAAATCTAACACCAACCCACAAACAAAAACGAGGAAGAATCACAAGGACAATTTCTGATTTCTTAGCTTCACCTTCCCCGTCTTTTTTATTTTATTGTTATTGTTTATTTTCCATTACTTTGGCACTCTGATAGGTGCTCTAGAAACAAGTCATGTCAATAAATGATACACAAGCACGAAAGTGAAAACTGTGTCTTCGCAAATTCATGCCTGTAACAAACCTATTTAAAGGAGCTATTCAACTAGGCTGCGGTTTCGCGTAATCGTAAATGAGACCATAAGTCGCGTGTCCTTGATACCACCTGTTGTGTAGATCCATGGGTACCGGAGTAGATTCAAAATTAACCGAGATGTTGCGAAAGGTTAATGCGGTCCCGTTCCTGTGAATCGATACTGCTGAAGGACAGTTTCCTACAAGATTCGTACAGTCTCGGAGGGCTACTCCCTACCTAGTCTAGTGTTAATTCCAGGAGCCCGGTGCAATTCACGTTCTGTGGACAAGTTGGTGACCGGACTGTCCAGCTAGGGGGTGGTACTGTTGGGAAGCTGAACAAGTCCTCAAGTTGTCGTTAGCAGATCTTTTAACCAAGTCATCTAAACCCGAGAGACAGAGCTGGACTGGTTACAGTCAGCCTTACCAAAACTTGTTTATAGCATGAACCATTGGCACTAGTCTCTCTGTTGCCTAATCTTATGTAAGAAGATTCCATATCCTCTGAAAGACGTTCAAGACTTAATTCAAAAAATAAATACCGACAACAAAAACTTGACGATCAGAAAATAACTAAATTTTTGGATGTTTGTCCCTCAGAATATTTAAATCACAACAAAATGCAAGGTTCTGGGGGGAGGGGGTCGAGCCCCGTGGCTCACGAAATGCCCCATTAGCTGTTGGTGTTCTTTCTCTGATTAAGTGTTTAAAGTCTGTGCTCCTCGTTGGGATTGCAACACCAATCAATTAAACAGAGAGATTAGTGCTTTATATCCATATATAGTCATTTTATAGTTGTAGTATGCGTATGCGAAATATAATCAAGTTTAGTAATAATATCAATACCTTGAAGATTTCCTAGTGGTATATATTGCTCACTGATGTCCGATGCTAGACTGCTCAGTTGTGGTCCTATGCAAGTGTCTATCTTTTTAAACCACTCCATGGTAGGCAATGCTGACCATCACCATAAGACATACGGTAGCACTGAGTGCCTATATAATGCAAATGCAATCATCCTAATCATCTCATCGTAAGATAATTATTATATGAGATGCAATGAAGCTTAATGAGTCCTTTTCACTACATTGATTTGATATAAGCCAATTTAATACCATATCTCAGACACTGCAAGTCCAATGATTCATTTGTCACTATATGATTTTGAGATACAGCCATTTTTATGTTCACCTTTCCTTTGTATTTCATTGTTCTGTGGCACACGAATGAACCATTATCTCTGGAACTGCAAGTCCAATGAGTGGTTGGGTAGCTAATATTGATTTTGGCCATGTGGTGGTCAGTGGATTTTCGCGGGCTTGAGAGTGGCGAGTCGGGCCCAAACCCCGCTAAGGAAGATATGGCACTCCATGCCACGCTTGCTTTGGCACAACACTTTACCTTTTTTTCTGAAAGGGATTCTAACTTTAGACATGGGTTTAATTAAACCAGAGTTAGTCTTACATGAATGACCCTTTTTTCCTTTCAACATACTGTGAAAGTTAAATGTTAACGGGTGAGAAAAATCCTTGTGCCTCGTCTTGTACCATCAGAATTACTGTCCAACACATACAAATTTAGACCATCATAAGGTCTGATGGATCCTGTCCATGAAGAGACCGCAAAACACACAAATAGGATTCTTGGTCTGAACATTTCTTAACAGGCAACCAGTGAAAACTGATCAAAATTGTGACAACCTCTGGGTACGATAGTGTCAAACACAAAGTGCAGCTTTGTTTTTGGCCAGCGCTGGAGCCTTTGAGATCTATTTCATTGGAGCTGTACATTATGAAGTTTTCGCTATGTATGATTGGCATAGTCAATGCGTACAAGACTCAAAGATCGTTATAGTAATGGGTAACAAGCATCAAAAGTGATAACTATTCAATATGTCTCTATCAGCAGTGTAGAGAAGAAACCTATGAATCGGCAAATGGCCACACCTCTATTTTCTACGACAACAAGGCGAACTCGGATTTTCGCGATGCGTAAAAATGTCCCCGCCGATGTCGTGATCAATTACAATGTCGATAAATGCAACTACAATTTATAAAGTCTACAATATGAACCCCACACCGACCCCCTCCCGACACCCCATCCCGACCCGACACCCCACCCATCACACCCCACCCCGAACCCTACACCCCACCCCGACCCCAATTTTGGGTTTTTAAAAAAAAGAACAACACCACCCCTCCCCCTTCTCGAGACAAAAACCCCTCCTCCTCCTCGAGACAATAAAAAACCCTCAACTCCTCCTCCTCAAAGGTGGTGAAAATCGAAAGAAGTTGACGTCCCCAAGACATCCCACCCCACCCCCACCAGACACCCCACCCTACTCCTTGCATATCCAATGCAGAGATCCAACATATAATTTACAAAAAAGGGCGATTTTGCGAGGGAGCGCTTGCGCGACCCAGCCCCTCATGGCCTTGGGTCCAGGGGCAACGAATGGGGTCCAGGGGCAATGCCCCCGTCGGGTCGAGGTGAGGAAGCACCCAAGCGCCTGCTCTTCTATTGCTTTAAGCACTTTGGAGCCCTTACATACGGACATGCCAACTTTGAATACAGCTGTCAGTATTCACAAGACCAAAAATCGTATTTTTGAGCCCCAAGAATGACCTGAAAAGGTTTAAATGTAAAAAGGCTAAAGTTTAAAAGCTCATAACTGAAAACTAGCTACCTATATACATATGAAACTGCATCATGAGATAGAGCTCTCTTTAAAATACAGCATTTCCAGAAAAAATGGACAGAGCTCCGTCGTCCGACAGCCCCAATGGAACGGTCAGTAGAAACTAAGTCCATCTGAGATTTTTTTATATTACATGAAAACAGTAGGATTTCCCACTTTTGAAGGATCATAATTTGACAACTGCATCATGGAGAGAGCTCTTTGAAAAAAATGGAGTCCGCAGCCGGACAGCCCATTTAAGGAACGGTCAGTATGACTATGAACACAATCCACATGGAGAATATTGTTTAATAAGTAAAGTAGCACATTAAAAACTAAAGTCTAAAACTTAAAGGCTCATAACTTTAAAACTGAGCTATCTATGCATATATGAACTGCATCCTGATATAGCGCTCTTAAATACAGCCCTTTTGCGAAAAAATGGACAAGCTCCATCTGACAGCCCCATTTACAGAACTGTCACAGGACTAAGTCCATATATAGTATTTTTTAAAGTACCTGAAAAGTTCAAGGCAGCAACTTTTAAAGCTTTGAAAATTTCTTCAAATCCAAACGCTATAACAATGTGCAGGTTTGGTTGGTATATCCCTTTTGCAACTGTTGCAGTTAAGTAGTTAACTAAATACCATACAGAAGCATTTAGCATACAGCAAGTTAAATGGTTAAATCAAAACATTAATGTGAGTGAACCATCCTGAAGTCGGGAGAAAAACGATGCAGAAACTAGTTTACAGACCTTTATAAATTGAAAATCTTTCAAATCTATGTTCTTTTGTCACTCTGAAAAAGATATTGTCCCTCGTTCCTTAACTTTTGTCTTATTTATTTTCTTTCATTAAATGTAACGGAAATCGTGAGATTTGCTACAAACCGGGAGACAGAGAACAATGAAAAAACGGGAGTCTCCCGCGTAAACGGGGAGTTGCCTCTCTGCCAAGTTCTTTCAGCGATCCAGCAATATGCATAGTAATTAGATCCATTTCTTCAAAACTGCCCCTTTAGCGGCCTCAAGTACATTGACCCAATTACAATTCACCCAAAGATGTATGGCAGGTGGTCTTTGACATCGCAAAGGAATCTTGTATATCCTACGTACCGTTTTAGGCGAAAGCAATCATCATATTTAATTAGCTCATTTGCATACCGAGCCGCATTTCACATACTTTCAATGGCAAAGAAGATGCCACCA
>JAMKCH010008267.1:0-34831 GCA_023653785.1 Ophioderma brevispina
TGGGCGGTGAAGACACCTCGTGACGCCTAGGTTTAATGGTGGTGTAACAAAAAGCAGTGAAAGACTACTACATCAACCACAATTGTCCAAGATCAAGACACTGTGAAGCCAGTAATGGTCTCTTCTGATCGTCTTCAGGTAACGAGTACAGCAACGGTGAACAATCTGCAATAGCCTAAAATCGTAGAGTATTGATCCAACGAGGCAGCGAATAACCTTAATAACAATGACACAAGAGAAGTCCTGGCAATGTCCAATAACATTTATGCATTAAGGGCTTTCAGTGTTTTATTATAGTGAATGTTAAAATGTGACATTTCCATTACATTTAATCACATCCGTCCATGAGGCGCCGGATTCATAAAAATATGATTTTTTTTTGCTAACAGTTCAACTACTTGTATCCCAGCGGCATTGTATGACGATACCGTAATATGGATGGCCACCCTGCACATGACGTCAGAGGACATTTATCGTCTTGGTCAACGATTTAAGCAGTTAACAAATGGAAAAAACACGTGAGATTTAGGTAGAAATTTGTAACCGAGATCTTAGAAGCAAACACATTATCCAAATATCAAGAAAGTTCACAAAGTACTTGATATTATAGACACGGCGAAGATGTTGAAGTAGGCAATCATGTAGATTTTTAAATTCTGGATGTATGGAATACGTATTCCAGTCTAGACTAATAAGTACTCAGGAAGTACCATGATTCTCGTTTGCGGTATACACTTACATGTTTTTGTATGTATTGAAGATTTGTGCCTATTGACTTCAAAAGTACGTGTGGCTGAATACTGAAATCAAATGCTTAAGGTTCCACAGCATCATAGCATTTTGTCTACATTTCCTCGAAACAAGTTATTGCACATTCCTGAACGAGACAATATTGTGTCTTTCAAGTAATGTGTGAAATTACGTTAATTGCTCCGATGCTGAATTGTGCCCTTATACAGAAATTCATTCCGGTGTAGAAGTAATTATAGTCCGCCGGGAGCCACAGTCCGGCTACAACGGTAAAGAATAGGGCACTGAATTCAGTTGACTCTTTGCGCAACATTACTTTCACGCTTTATTTCGTTGTCGTCTATGGAGCCCGGACTGTGGCTCCCGGCGGACTATAATTACTTTCACACCGGTTATGCCCGTTATTATCTTGACCTAATTTTGAGAAAACCAACAGCAATAAGGATGTAATCCATTACAAACGCAGGTCGCAACAAGGATTATATTAAGTCAGAAATGAATGGGAGGAAGGAAAGGGGTAAAAGGATAGAGGGCAACAAAACAGCATCGAAGTCCTGACTTATGTTTGAATGTGCTCAAAGCAGCCAGCAAAGTCTTCCCAAAGTCCCACTGTGCATGGATTACACCAACATCAGGTCACGCACTGCTGCCATTTCAAAACACAGACATTTACTTCGCATTTCCCAAGAAAAATCGATGACCGTGTAGGATTTTTTTTGTCTAAAATTGTTCCTTTTATACCACCCGAAACCGTTCAACAGAAAAACTTCTAACCGGTGTGAAAGCAGATATAGTCCGGCGGGGGTCTAAGTCCGGGGCTCCATAGACGATAACGGAATAAAGCGTGAAACTAATGTTGCGTAAAGAGTCAACTGAATGGATTACCCTATTGTTCACCATTGTTCCCGGACTACGAATACGCCGGACAATGGTTACTTCTACACCGGTCACATATTTTGTTTTAAAACCTTATAATTAAACCCGAAAAAAAAAAAAAAAAAAAATTGAGAAAACCAACAGCAATAAGGATGTAATCCATTACAAACGCAGGTCGCAACAAGGATTATATTAAGTCAGAAATGAATGGGAGGAAGGAAAGGGGTAAAAGGATAGAGGGCAACAAAACAGCATCGAAGTCCTGACTTATGTTTGAATGTGCTCAAAGCAGCCAGCAAAGTCTTCCCAAAGTCCCACTGTGCATGGATTACACCAACATCAGGTCACGCACTGCTGCCATTTCAAAACACAGACATTTACTTCGCATTTCCCAAGAAAAATCGATGACCGTGTAGGATTTTTTTTGTCTAAAATGGTTCCTTTTATACCACCCGAAACCGTTCAACAGAAAAACTTCTAACCGGTCACATATTTTGTTTTAAAACCTTATAATTAAACCCGAATATCAAATTTCCACAGACGCCTACTAAAGTCTGTTGTAGAGACTCTTATTTGAACAATGACACTCATAACAATAGCTCAGCGGGATGTTGTCGGCTGCTGTGGAATGTGCTTTTATATCAGTGTGCGTTTTTTGTTTTTTTAGTTCAAAAATGCATTTGATCCAATGTCGAAACCTCTTAATAACATTGAATAGTATTAGAGCAAGATGCGCCAGTTAAGCGTGAAACCATAATCTTCAACATTCCAAATCAGTCAGAGAACAAATGGTTGATCCCTTAAACTAGGTCGGATTAGAAAATGTGGCAGATCCATCAAGAAAATATCTTAATATACATTGGAAAACTGACAACTGTAATACCTGCGCATGATATCTCATGTCCAGGTGAAAATATTAATAGGCATCTCCTTTAGGCATATTATACCGAAGCTGCGTTTGTAACAATGCTGGTGAAAACTTGAGATTCATACACTTGATAATTTAACTTTACTGCCAATATCATGTTAATGGTCTTGAAAGCAGCTGTTCTTAATACATTTGTGATTCCATTTTCATCATCTACATACAATTGAATATAGATTAATTGATTCAACAGTCGGACGATCAGCGTTCTACTGGAAACAAATCAAACAAAAATGTTCCTACTAAGCACTATTTTGCATCCGCAAAATATGATAATATTAAGTAAATTGAATATTTATTTTTTAAATTAAAAGGTAGCTAGCCAAAAGTTAATAAATTAAAATAAATTTGATATAAAACACGAAAACTGCAAACCATAGCTTTCATGTAGAGCAAAATCGATACAAATTAACGCGAATCATTAACACTTAAGTGCCTAAGGGGAAAAAAAAAAAAAAAAAAAAAAAAAAAAAAAAAAAAAAAAAAAAAAAAAAAAAAAAAAAAAAAAAAATTTTTTGTAATTGTGTAACTTATCGATGCGCTTCTTTCCATAAAAAAATTCTAAAATTTCTCGCCCGTTAATGAGATAATTAGCTTGGGTCCCTAGGAACCCCCCCCCTTAGGCACAAACGGGAGTGTGATTTTAAAAATAAAAATTAGCAAACCCTGTTGCCAGAAATATTTTTCTGCTTATGTATGTTCATATGCATGAAACAAAATTAATTACATAATCAGAAAAAATAATTAACCCTTTATGTGCTGAAAAGAAGCAATTCCATCATCGAGCGACTGCGCGCCATTGCTGTACAAACCTATGGCAAATACGACAGCCCCCACAAAAAATACAAGAATGTAAAAAAATGGTCATGTTTGCGTTAAATATATGTAAATTGGTCCTTCTAGAGCAGATATAAACATCAAAATGATTTGCAATGTGTATGCTGTGGAAGCAGGGTCACGGAAACATCATGTGACTTTTTGAGCGATTTTGACGCATTTCGAAAACAATGATTTGCCCCTAATTTCCAGACGATAACCCGGAACTCGTTTATATTGCACCGTAGGCCTTGTCTTATACCCCCTCAAATGTGGTATGAGTTTCATTTGAAAATTCCATCGGGAAAGTGGTTTCCTTAGGGGGGGTCCATGGAACCCCCCCTTAGGCACCAAAGTGAGTGAAAACACCTTAGGCACTTAAGTGTTAAAGCAGTAACAGCACAATTGCATTGGTAATTGACTAGTAAACAATAACTGTGAATGGTAGAGCTCGGTGGTAGAGCTCAAAAATCTGTGACGCAAAAGAAGGAATGTTGTAATTAAAATAATTAATATCGGTGTTCCCGATAATAATTCAGAAGCTGCTGGAAACGTCCTTCCAGTATGAAATAGCCGTGAAATTGCGCCATGCACGTGTCTACGCTCACCCATTAGTTGTTCCGTCGGTTCAGGAAGTCAAGGTAGAGATCACATTCGTGAGGTGACACTATTTCATCATTTGGCGTTTCCAGCTCCGCCATTAAATTACAATCAGGAATCCCGATTCTAATATTACAAAATCGCTGTTTTTTGACAAATACGCATTTTTTTAGCATTGCCACTCGCACGTATAGTTCAAAATAATACCACTGTGCAAAAACCTCAACTTGTGAAAATTGGGAGGCGCTCTTCACAAAATGCGCTGTTATTGTTTAATAAGCAAAAAATCAATATCTGCCCCATAATATGAGTGAGTATACACACATAAAAGAGAGAGAGAACGAGAGAAATAGGACAGTATCGTAATTCCTGATAGGCTTTTTTTTTAAGTATTTCGTTAGGTTTTGTAGTCTGGAGGTAGATGCAAGCATGTAAGATGAGACTTATAAATAGCGTTGATATTCAAATCAGTGTTTTGATACATAGCTTCAGTTGTTTACACTGTCACTGCTTGCTGGCTAGGGTTTAAGGCCAATAACTCCTTTTGCAATATGTAAAGCATCCTGGATATACCTTTTGCAAGATGTTCTATTCCTGAAATTGCTTTATGTTGTTGATGTCGCGTGTCAAAAGTGAAACCACACGAACTTAAGCTGGTCCCCTGTCTATTTGAGTTTCGCTCAGAGGCTCGTCTAATTCAAGGTACGTAATTGTCGCCATCTTGCTCAAACCTTTCACCATTTTTTATCCCTCTACAATATTGACGCTACAAACGGTACGTTTACAAGATAAAAATGGATAATTACTTATGTCGAACTTTTTGACAGCGTAGCTCGTATACCAAAAGTGTCATCCTGTTTTTCACTAAAACTGATTGTCCTAGATTGTCTTTATTACGCAAATTATCCCTTACCTTAAATCTGATGTCATACCAACTGTCTAATTAGCAAACTGGAATTTAGGTAAGTTACCTGCGTCAAATTGGTTGTGTATGGGAGAGGATGTTGTAGGGAATCGGCGGACACTAGAGTAATATTAAAGTATTATATAGTATTGGTGAGGGTTGGTTAGAGCAGGTGTCATATACTACAGTGTCCGTGTGACTGAGTGTCCTACCACCCATCTGTCTATTGTGTTCTCCATTGAGTACTGTATGCATCATTTGTTTCAGCACTGTACCCAATGGCCTCGTCTACAAGGTCACGGTTTATTCCGTACATGTTGCTATGGTAGCTAGGACATTCTCATGGAGGACACTCAGTTTCTTTACACCGGTTAGAGTTTTAATTAGGATGCACGTGTTTGATTGCAACAGTGACTTCCTATATGGCGTACCTGTCACTGACTTTTGGATACGTGACTCTTTAATTAAAGTTTAGCTGGAGTGTCTTTTCAATTACTGAACAATTTATAAAATATTCCATTGTGGAATAATCCATATAAATAATGTTACAATGGATTTTACCAATACACACACCGGCCATGCTGAAAAGGACAACCATAATCACAAATTTTACCACTGATTCTTAACTACACATGACCTATTGAATGCCAAAGTTGTGTTCTTTAAACACATGTTAATCCCAGACACCAAAGTGCAAAAAAGGTTTGATTGTCATGTTCCTTAAGTAAAAAACGATAACTTGCCCATTACACTCCAGAAGGAATACAGATACAGGAACGCCAGAAATGGCTTCAGAATAGGCGCGAAATGAATTGTACAGGTTAGTTAGGGTGTGCTGTAAATGCTTACTGGAGAAAATCAGAGTGGTTGTGTGGACCGGATGTGGGCTTGGTTTCTGCGCATGTTTGTTGCGTTCACACCATCAAAGGAGGACTCTCTGATGCTGGTGTCGCATCTTGAAAAGGCTGGATGAGAAGCGTAAGAATGGGGATTTACACTGTGGAATCTATTGATTTCACCCACTCCATAAGAAGAGCATCACAAACTGTTAACCGACTGACTTGAAGATGAGCGTGTTGGGAAGTGCCCAGTAACTGCTGTTAACTGAATCGCCACTAAAAGTAGTCGTTTCACCATCCCCTACCGTGATCACTCTTGGATGGTCAAGAAGGAAGTGTCCAAGCTCTGAATGATAAGCAGTACTTCTATTCTTTCTGGCGCATTTTCTTTGGAGAATATGGAAGAGACTCTCAAACTCCTAAATTCTATCTCAAATTTCCTTCATTACTCCGGTGTAGGGGCAGCTAACTGGCTCCACGACTTCCTCTCATGCTGCCTAGAGAAGTGCAAGATCCCGAAGATCTGGCGTAAAGCAACTATGATAGCGCTGCCGAAACCAAACAACTACTACAAACTACTTGAGTGACTGATTCACAGCCGGATCAACCCCATCTTCGATCGTCAGCTACCACATGAGTAGGCTGGCTTCCGTTATGTTGCCTTTAAGAAAATAGACCTAATTAAGGTGTTGTCGGCAACCGTGTCTGCCTGCAAAAAACACTCATAATTTTGCTTCGATTATGCTTCCTGTCAAAAACGAATTTACGAGGTAGATTTCCCTTCGGTGCATACATTATGACAGGATATTACACATAGCCCGGTGTCCGGACAAAGTTGAAAAATTGCGATTTTCATTAAGTGGCTATTACTCAGCCATTATCAAACGAATTGAAAAGATTTGGAAAGCAAATGAATTGGTGTTTCTATGCGTAGATATCTATTTACGGTATTGTGTTTAAAGGGTATTTCTGACTTTGACATCTATGTGATACCGTACCAGAAATATCTATTTTTTTCCCTTCAACATAACTGATTGATTAATTATCTTTTTTGTTTGGTTCAATAATCAATACAATCAAGAATCAAGTCTTTAAAAATATTAAATCTCACTTAAACTAGAAGTGTTCACCCTATTGGGATTGTATAGTTTCCATAATTTAAAAATGTTGCGATGATACACTTTCAACAGTGAGACTTCCAAATGATACTTTCACGACAACAAATCCGTGGCAATCTTCTCCAGAATCTAGCAGTCCTGAAGATATCTTTGTCCAGCAGTTGAAGACGACGGGGTTCCATAGGTCCCTCAACGGCACAAAACTTTAGCAGTATAACAATCTGGAATGCCAATATTTCCTTAAAGTCCCGTCTGTCGCATATGTCTAATTTAAGTACCACAATGTGGAATCTTCTTTAATTCCCAGCTCTTTTGGCTTCAAAAGATGACAGCAGACTAAACAGGTTTTAAGCTCATGTGAGAGCAAAATATAATAAATCCTGGAACACTGCTAAGATCTAACTCTGCAGATCAATCAAAACTACTGGCAATCTTCTTTTGTAAGCTCAGCTATATATTTTCCACAGCTAGTTTCCCCCATAATAAGATTGACTAACCTTACATTATCCAATAGAAAAGTTTAAAATTTAATAAATCGTTTTTAGTGATCTGTTCCTTTTTTTGGACAGACATTGGTTTGAATGGATTCCTTGGCCCCCAAAACATAGATAGAGACACCAAACTAAAGGTTCGTTCATACTACGCTGCACTGCGCAGTGCAGTGCCGATATATCGATCACTTGCTGCAGCAACTCAATGTAACCTGCTGCAGCTGCAGTTAAAATAAATTTAACTCGGTTGCCGTACCGTAATGCAGTATACTGAACAGAGACCGAATTCGAGCACTGCAACTTACCGCAACGCACGTTGCAGTGTAGTATGAACGAACCTTTATACTTCAGCTGGAGTATGTAAAAAAAAGTTCAAGATAATCAATAACGCGGCGGCCATATTGGAGGATATATTGGTAGCCATATTGGATTTCCTTTAAAAGTACTAAAATGTTGGGATTGAAAATTGTTTCATTGGATCCGTTGACCCAGAAAAAATAGGTAAAGATAATCTATTAAGCTCAATTCCCTGGCGATTTATAACCGATTTAATGATATGATGGCTATCTTGGACGCCATATTGTGTTTCCTCATAAGTAAAAAGTGTCGGGATTGAAATAGCTCCATGAACCCCATGTAAAGACACAATATAATCTATCTTGCAAGTTATACCTTTTTAGCCTTTTACCGGATTCCCAGAATTTATAGCAGAAATGTCCAAAAGACATCACACGAACACAAGTATGCTGCACGCATGCGTCCCAAATTCAAAAGTAGCGATATTTTCATCAGGAAGACCGCGGCAGACGGCAACATAACAACCAAAAACTCCACCCTTTTGCCATAAATTTTGGCATAGACTTTCACTTATCTTTGTTTCGTTGATATTCCTCTACATTTCATTAATTTTCATGTGAAACATTACCTAAGCGTAGTTTCAAGCACTTGTTCAACATTTGGTTGTATGATGTCATGTAGACATTGTTGCTATGAATTCTGGGAATTCGGTAATATAACTTGTCAATTTAACGGTATGACGGTCATCTTGGACGTCGCCTCGAATTTAACCCCTTCTGACCATGATCCACAATGTCTACCCAAGTTTTTTACTCTCCTAGGTACCCCTACAAGGATCAAGAGTCAAAATGAGGGGACATATGATGCACACAGGATCCACCTTAGCACCCGAATAGATTATATATATCTATCTGATCAAGATGGTAAGTAAAGGTGTTGTTTTTAGTTTTTATATTCTTTATAAAACAAGGAATTGCACGAGGTATGTCAGGGCACCATACAGTTCGGTCTAACTAGCAATATTTTTCTTCTATGGACTAACAAGAATAAGCACATCTCAAAATTATTGCTTTCTCAAAATATAATAAATCCTGGAACAAAACTACTGGCAATCTTCTTTTGTAAGCTCAGCTATGTATTTTCCACAGCTAGTTTTTCCCTATAATAAGATTGGCTAACCTTACATCATCCAATAAAAAATTATGATATCGTTTTTAGTGATCTGTTCATTTTTTGGACAAACATTGGTTTGAATGGATTTCTTGCCCCCCCCCCCCAAAAAAAAACAAAGATAGAGACACCAAACTTATACCTTCAACTAGAGTATGTAAAAAGTTCAAGATAATCAATAACGCGGCGGCCATATTGGAGGATATAATTGGTAGCCACATTGTAATAAAATGTCGAGATTGAAAATTGTTTCATTGGATCCGTTGACCCAGAAAAAAATTAATTCCCTGCCGATTTAATGATATACATATATGTTCAAGATGGTAAGTAAAGCTGTTGTATTAATCCGGTGCTATCTTATATTCTTTATAAAACAAAACATTGCACGAGTTATATCAGGCCCCCATACAGTCCGGTGTAACAAGCAATATTTTTCGTTTCCAACTATGGACGAACAAGCATAACAACATCTTGTCGGCTGAATGCAAGACCAACGTAAGTGACATTTTTGTCGAAATTGAGTTTTTGGATGAATTTTGAAAGAGGAGGTATTCGCGCATAATTTAATCTATGTGTGAAGATATGTAAGTCATTAAAAACGTTTTAATTAGAAAAAGAAGAGAACGTAAGTGAAATCAGTATTTCTTGTTAGTGCAAGACCAACGTAAGTGGCACTTACGTTGGTCTTGCATTGAGCATTCTTGCCCCTTTTCAGTGCAAGACCAACGTAAGTGGCACTTACGTTGGTCTTGCACTAACAAGAAAATACTGATTTCACTTACGTTCTCTTCTTTTGTCAATAAATATTTAATTACGTTTGTCAAGTAGAAATTATTTCATTTATATCATGCAAATACATTTCCTATTGTAATTCTTGCTATAATTATGGACACACCACATATAGAATCTAATAGAAACACAACAATGTTCTTCCTGCAAAATTAGTCAAAATGGTCTTGCATTCAGCCGACGATCTTAAAATTATTGCTTTCTTAAAACAGCTCTTATAAAAAAAATCATATATTATTTTCTGTAAGTTCGATATAATCTTATCTATAGTAGTGCTAACGGCAAAATGGAACCTATCGGGAAGAAGAAACCTATCATTAAAATCTGCTAAATTCATATATAAAATTACATTGCGTGAACTTTTTACAATCGGTATCACTAGCCCAAGGACATTAACTTTCTTTCGGTTTCTTTTCTCATGGGTTGAATCTTTGTTCTTTGTCTATATTATTTTAATTCATTTTACACCTTATAGCAGTTTAGATATAGTGCGGCAAATATGGTTTATTTATTTGATTTATATTTGCATATATCTCTGTACATTTAAGGATGACTTATTTCTGAAGTGCATTCAGATGTGTTCCAGATGATAAGCAATCTCATGCAACCCGTATGAGTGCTAAAGAGATATTTTACATAGAGCAAGCATACTATATAATTTTCACGTTGCCTTAAGCCTTCCGCAATATACATCATAAAGTATTCATTTTGATGTTGCATCTCTGAATAATTAGGAGCGACATGGTTTTGGTATGTGCAAAAAGTACCAGATTCAAAGGAACTTAACTATTGTATGGTCTGTGATTTGCATTTGGCAGTCAATTTAAAATGTGAAAGTCGACGAATCTATCATTCTTCTCTCACATGACAACTCACATATGACAGGAATAATGGAATAGAAGTAAAATAAAGATGAGAGATAAAGATAAACGACGATACAAAGAGAAAGGCATTTTGGATGTAATTGCGCATGTTTTGCGTAATAAAAAAGAGAGAATGATTTATTAAACTGGTATCTTGGAATTTCCCAATATTTATTTAAGTCAAGCAAATGCCAGATTCTCTCTATATGTAGTTTCAAGGTTTTCAGATTAATCAGTGACTCCATAAGAATATATGCAGACAGTACATAAGGTCAACCAGTAATTTTCGCAATTTCGTAATGCACTTCGACAAAAAAAAAAAAACAGTCGTAGTAACTCATTTATTTCTTAGTCATATATGGCATTAATTTTTATCCCAGGTCCATATCAGTGGTTGTTCTTTTTAAAACAAAATATAATTCCCATTATTCTTCAATTTGTCAGCCATGAGATTGTCATTTGATTCAATTTCAAGGTTGACTTGATGAATTAAACTAAATTATACACGTAAATGCTGTTATAATGCAATTAGCGGTTAGTCCATATGTATAAGCATTTTGATGTTTTTATCAGCTATTTTTAATTGGCAAATTTTTAATCGGACTCCATTACGGGCTTGGTATTTATTTTTAAATGCGTTGTGCGAAGTCATATATAATCTCAAAACTAGTGGAATGGAATTTTAATTGGAACATTTTATAATGAATAGAATGGAACTATTCTTATGTGATAGCTCCACGTTGATATTTCATTCATGTTGCCTAGCATTTTATTTTATTCATGAAGTATTGAATGTAAGATCAGCAAACATCCAAATAGGAGTATTATTGTATCTGACGATGAGCATGTTGTATATTCAAAAAGCTAATTCCAATTAATCTCTGTCTTTACTTACAAGGTTTGCTAAGTACTAGCCTGGATTAAAGTGTATTTTTTATAAGAAATTATAACATTCCTACTGATGTAATGGTTAATATTTGTCGACTCCATTACGTGACTGACATTTTTGATTCAAAGGTCTCGCCCAAGTCATTAATGGCGAAACTGTTGGATGGAATAGTTAAAGAAAATAGAATGTAACTTTTCTTGTGTATACAGCTCCACTTTATATGTTTTTACGGCACATGTAGGCTTTAGCATTCTGGCATATAGGGGCATCCGCGTTTAATTTCATTTAGAAAGTAGAGATGATGGGACATCATTGTGTACAAATACAAGTTACCATCTGGTCTACTGACATGTTTGACGTGCGAGAATATGCCCATACAGCGACAGCATTCAATGCCTTATCACGCCTGATTGAGGCGCGAAATTTTTAAAGCGCAAGCCATGCAGGTGCGCACACAAACTGGCCGCACGAACAAACTTTTACTCAGACACTCAACAATATTTATAAAGGAGTCTAGGTTTGCTGCCGGGCATCGCTACTCCATTGCCATACACACTCCAAAGAAATCCGCACACCACCAACAAAGCGAGGCACGAACGTGCTAATTACGGCGTCACACAATGCATAATTCTCACACAGAGAAATAATACCAGCCTGTGTAAAAACGCAAGTGTTTGACTATGTAAAAACAGAACACATAATTTATGTAACAATTATGTAAAACTTGTAAATGTAAAATTAACACATTATTATGTAAAAGTCACATAAAAATATATGTATTATCAGTGTGTAAACATTTACCAAATCATAGTTAAAAACATACAACACCATAATTTATGTAATAATTATTGTCAGAATTATGTAATTCCACTTGTTTTAGTAAATATTTGAAACTCAATTAGGTAAAGCGTACATGTAAATATGTACCATGTTAACACCATATGTAACTGTTTACATAATATAATTTAAATTAAGGGAAAATAATTCACACAAAATAGTCACACAGACACTACAGTATATGACATGAATTCAACAAGTTTATTCAGCTCAAAAACACAAGTATATAATTGACTGACCAATTTGTCACCTTTCCGTTGGTGAGAGGCGAGTTATTACAAAAGACAGCTGTATGCCTGTATATCTACAGTGGTAAACACTGTTTGTATCGTATGAGCCCAAACATTCATATGCAAAAATGGGCTTACTATATCGCACGTACTTTTATGTATACCGTCTGATCCTGTTTTTCACCTTGACTGAATAACGCTACTTTTCGTCAGACCCATCATCCTGAAGAATTTTAGCCGCTCCATATTCCCTGGTCTAAATCATGATTCTTTGTACCAAACAGATAGAACAATACGGGTAATGTAAGTCCCCAATCCCCGACTCCATAGGCTACGCCACTCCCAAGATCCCCATTTTTCAATGTGCCGAGCTTCGCCTCGTGTCGTGACATGACTTCACATAATTTTATGTTAACTTGCTACTTTTACACGCGCATTTACATAATGGTTTACAAACCACATTGGTAAAATGAGTTTTGTTTACATTATTTTATGGTTTCGTTTTTTGTTTTTCCTTTTTTACACAACGTGTGTAATTTTACATAAAATAGTACATAATATATGCAATCAATTTATTTATAACGTTCACATAATGTTATGTTACCGGTATATTTACCATCTTTTGCATAAAATATGTAATTTTCTACAAATGCCGGTTTACATTCTATATTTGTACATCGTGTTTTCTGTTGGTTGTCGGTGGACCGAGGAAGGAATGCGGGAGAGAAGAGTAAGGAGGAAGGGAGACTGGGGGGCCAGAGAGGGATAGGGATGGGAGCGGGAGGTCGAGCCGAAGAAGGTAGGGTTGCGGGATAGAGGGGGGAGGTGATATATGGACAAAGGGCTGAAGAAGAAAAAAGGAACGCGGAGTCAAGGATAGGGGAAGGTTATAAAAGAAAATGGAGAGAGGAGACAAGAGAACGAAGCTCAAGTGGTATGAGAGATAGCCCGGAGGGAGGAGGGGAGAAGGAGGGGAGGAATATTAAGTTCACGAAGGGTGGAAAGAAAGTAGTGGTGAGAGAGGAAAAGAGAGGGAGACGGGTGTGGAGAAAGGGTGTGGTCGGGGCATGGGGGAGAGGAGGGGGAAGGAGCAAGAAATATAAGTGCAGGAAGCAGTGAAACAAAAACGAAAAAGAGAAAAAGGTGGGAAGCGTGGTTAAAGGGGAGCTAAAGGGGGAGGAGTAGGGAATGCAGAGGTGGGGGAGCTATTAGGAAAGACTAGGAGGGGAGGAGGGGACGAAGAGTAAGACGATGGTTTAAGGGAGGTAGGGAGGGAGGAGGGGACGGGGGGAGTTAGGGGGGGTAGGCGGGGTAGTTTGAAGGATGGGAAAAAAAAAGGAGTGAGTCGAAAGGGCACGGCAAGAATGAAGATGGAGGGTAGTGGGGAAAGTCGGGATAAGAGTTGAAGATAGAGGAGGGATTAAAGAAAGGGAGGAGGGGAGGGGGCCAAGAAGGGGGGAGGGGATAGGGGGAGGAGGGAGAGTTGAGGAATGGGGGGGGAGGGGAGGATAGGTAAGAGAGTAGAAGGAGAGGCGGGGATGTTGAGGGGTAAGGAAATAGAGATGGTGGGAGGGAAGGAGCGAAAAAGAGGTGGATAAGATGACAGAGAGAGCATGGGGGTGGAGATCGAAGCGAGGTGGTAAAGAGAGAAAGCAGAGGGGGAAGAGCGCGTGAGAAGGCCGAAAAGGAAAGCAGAAGGGGGGGGTGACGAAGAGGCGGCTAAGGTGTCGGAGATTGGGAAAAAAGTCACAAAGTAAGGGGGAGAGGTATAAAGAGTAGGGGAAAGAGAGCCTGGGGAGGTGTGATGGGTGGGACGAAAGAGAGGACAGCATAGATAAGGAGCTGAGGGGGCTGTAAGGGGAAAGAGAAGGAGGAAGAATAAGAGGGAGAACAGCAAAAAAAGTGGAGACTACCAAGAAGGGGGGGGTAGGGCAGTGGTAGGGGGACGAAAACAGAGGGAAGAACTGGAGAAGGGGGGGAGGAAATAAATGGGGCTTGATAGTATGTAGAGGGGAGGGGGGGGAAAGAAAAGAGCAAAGAGAGGTAGTTCTTCCCCCCCGATCGCTCACGGGGTTGTAGCATGTATAAGCAGGGGAAACCCGGAAAGAGCAATGCGCTATGACACAAGGTTCCGATAGCCATGTGAAGTGAATGAGAAATACGGAATATCGGAACTAGCAAAACGGTATAATGGAACGATTTCATGGATGGGAATGTTTTGAATAAGGTGGGTTTGCCTTGTTTGCATATTAAGCACCGTCAAGAACACTAAAGATGATGTCATAACTAAACCACTGACATTTTCGCTAATATGGAACTTTGATCTATTGCAACACACATTGTACTAAGGTGTCTACGAAATCATTATGAGCAAAATGAGAAGAAATGTATTTGAGGATTTTTCCCAGGGCCAACTTCGGTTCTTTTGTAATAGCGCTATAGCAGTGACCAACTAATGTTAATTATATTAAGCGTGGCGCGTTGTTTCATACGACTAAGGATGTTGTAAAGAAGTTCGGGTGTGTGCCGGGCCAGTGCTTTGTTCGTTGCCCGAGGTTGACGTCACCTTTCCATCATCTATAAAGATTGCTGTTATTCGGTTAACATCCAAAAGGGAGTCTTATCTTATTTGCAGCTGACGAGGAACATGATGGTTCCTAAAGAATTACATTTTATATGAGAAACGTGGAAATTTCTGGAAATGCACTGTTATAATTGTTGTAAAAATTGTATGATAGGATGGCGTTGACTAATGGTATAGAGAGCTTGCCCTTTGGATCAAGGGTCCTGGTTCAAAATATCAGTGGGGCTACTTCCTGGATTTATTCTAGGTACTCAATTCTTGGTTTTAATCGTGGAATGAGCTATGATTAAATCCGTACGTTGATGGGCATGACTTTTTGTTCGCTTTCTTCTTTTTCGAATAAATATTGAAAAATACGTCAAAGAAATCTGAGTGATTTTCTCCTCTCATACCGGTGTAAAGAACTAAGTGTCCCCCATGAGAGAGTTCCCTGCTACCATAGCAACATGAACGGATAACGTGACCTTGCAGACGATGCCATTTGGTGTACATTGTTGAAACAACTTGATGGCATACGCACTCAATGGAGAACACAATTGCAAGATGGTGGTAGTACCACTCAGTCACACGACACTGTATTATATGACACCGGTCCGGTGTTGAATATCCTTTCACTCCATGTTTTGACGAAATCTATGTGTATACATTGGTCACCGATATTAGGTGAATGTGTTCATTTTCAAGAAAATATGTGCAGTTTGTATTTGCAGGAACAGACGGTTATATGATTTAATAATATGAATTTACACTTACACTTTTGCCCTAGCCCCTGAATGGAACTACGAAACAACAGCATAGAAGGACATGCCCCATAGTCTAATTTACATGTAACTGGTATCTAACAAGGAATATAAATTTCCATTATTCCGCCAGGATATATATCGCCACATTTGCCGGTGCAATTTCTCAGCGGGTGTGAATAAAGACTTCTTATCAAGAATTTCCAATATCTTTTGTAGTAGGAAATAATGTGAAATGGTCTATATATAGTTGCAAGGTTTTCTTCAGTGACTTCCTAAAAGGAATAAAAGCAGCTACATAATGTGAATATAAGAGTAATTTTCGCATTTAATAATGATCTTCACCAAAATAAAAAAACAGTTGTAGTAACTCAATTCATTCCCTAGTCCCTATATACATATATTTGGTTTATAATATAAAAAAAGAACAAATTAAAAAATTAATTTTTAAATTTTTCCAGCCAAAATTGCCATTTGAATTCATTTCATGGTTTGACTTGATGAGTATACCGTAATGCTGTTGTAATGCCACATCTTGTCATTTGTATAAGCATTTTGATGGTTTTTATTTTTTGGCAGTTTTAATCGGCTTGGCATTTGTTTTGTATTGTGCCAAATCATATATAATAGCAAATGGTTCTGAGCAGGGGCACTCACCCCTGCCCCCCCCCCCAACACACACCCACGCGCGCGGTTACCCCGTCTATTTAAAATTGTGTGTGTAAAATTCAGTTGTTTAAAATTCGGCAGCATATTGGCTTTGATAATTGATGATGACATGTAATTGTGTTGCCAAAATGTCCAAGAATATCGTGGAATACACTTTGTTCAACGCTGTTCAAAGTCATCGTATGGGTAGTGTTTGGCGTCGATGTGATAAATTAATGGTTCTAACGACGAATAACACTAAATCTCCATAAGTGTATAACCACGCTATTTGTGCCTTGTAACTGGTATTTTCGTTTACGATTGTGAACAATGCGTCCGTAAAAAAAATCAACGAGACATGGTTTTATACATGGTTGCGTACTGTATCCGTCATGTGTATCTCTGCTCGCCGTCTAATCTGCAATTAATTTTTTAGATGATAAGGTAACAATGGCTGTACAAAACCATGTCTCGCTGGCCTTTAAAAGGAAATATGACTTCATGCGTGAAATAATTTGAGTTATGATTGATCGGGAGAGGTAATAAGGAACCGCTTGTCAATATGAACGATCTATTTACAATATTTTTTCACTTGAATGGATAAGACAACCGCCGTACATTATTTGTGGAATCCATTGAATATTAATTGATAAAATAAACGGTTATTTGGGTCACACTTGATATATTAATATTACAGTTGGAATTAAAAGCCCTTGGAATTAAACAAAACAACAACTAAATGCTCCATTATGGCCCCCCTCAAAGACAGTATATTTTCTGTGGGGAAATTTTGGACCAACCAAGTTCTCATCTTTATCTAGAAATTCAATTAAACAACCAGCGCTAACTGGAAGGAGCATGTAGTAAAATGTTCTTCCAAAGTAAATTGCACTATGATTCTGGGTCTTCTTCGAAGAAATCTGTGGTTCTCTCCCAGAGCGGTAAAGACAACTGTCTATACAACATTAGTCCGTCTAGACTTATATTAGAATACGCCAGCTGCACCTGGGACCCCTATAGAAAGGGAATGATAAATAAGATAAAAGGGATACAACGTAGAGCTGCACGATTTTGCACTGGCGACTACATCGAGAGAGAGAGAGCAGTGTTACCCAGATGCTAGCTGATTTTGGAATGGGGACCTCTTGAAGTCAGAAGAGAGAGAAATAGATTAGCAATGATGTACAAGATCCAAAATGATATGGTGGGGATTCAGAAAGACAAATACACCCAAATATCACCCGCGGCCGGCATTAGAAGAAACCATACTTTACATATTAAGATTTAATTTGCACGCAAAAATGTTTACAATAACTCTTTTTCTAAGGACGAACAAAGCATGGAATGACCTGGGACAACATATAGATTCATCCTACAATGTCTTCAAAGAACAGCGCACTCTAGCATGCATAAGCTCAAAACAAAGCGACTTGTGGACTTAGGAGCAACATTATCGCTTAATGCTTTTTATTTCGGCTTTTATTTAAAATATCATAAACCATTTGCCAATCATGCGTTGCTATTATGTTCATAAAAAAGAAAATTGTTATTATCAATGATACCGATTGGAAATGTATTTAAAAGGGGATGGTCGGATTTAAATATATAAAGTTTTCATCTTGATAGAATGGCCTTCACCCAAAAACCCCATCTGTGAAATTTCGCGCCGATATTTCAATTTTGATGTGTCAGCTAGAAACGTGATTTTGTGAGCCCCCATAGAGTACTGTGTGAAACTAATATTGGTCGACCAAAATGGAGTACACTTTCGCTCATAACTCCCAAACCAAACAACATTTAGCCCTAAGATTTCACAGGGTAAATGAGAAAAATAGTAGCTTTCCTCTGATACCAAAATTTCGACCACTTCCGGTAAAATCTGAGCTTCTGGGGACGAGGCTATTAGCGATCGGGCCATGGACCTTTAAAGGTCCATGGCCGGATCGCTAATAGCCTCGTCCCCCAGATGTTTGGATGTAATGAGCGAAAATGTGCCCAATTTTGGTCGAACAATATTAATTTTAGACAGTTACTCTCTGCATGGGGCTCACAAAACACATACGGGATTAGCTCTCCATCAAACGCATGATATATCGGCACAAAAACTTAAAAGGATGGGGATTTGAGGTCAAAGTCATTCAATTCAATGTTCGTTTTTTTTTTTGATAACTTAACATCGGGCCACTTCTTTAAATCAAAAAATTAGTTTGTACGCAGTCATTACCAGGTTAATTAAATGTATGGTAACAGGATTTTAAATAAGTGGTATTTTGGTACCAAGAAGTGGCGGACGCCAGACAGGGGGGGGGGCAACGGGGGGGGTGGGCAAAGTGATTTTTGGGGGGGAAAAATAAATTATGGGGGGGGGCAAAGTATCATATTTGGAGTTTTTTCACAAATGTTGCCCCCAAATCGCTGATTCCAAAAAAATTGGTGATTTTTGGCCCCAAATCGCCCAAATTTTGCAAAAATCACCCATTTTTCTTTTTTGCGGGGGGGGGGCAAACTAGGGGCCAACGAAAAAAAATTGGGGGGCTTTTGCCCCCATGCCCCGATGGCGCCGCCACTGGCCGACAAACAGGGGCAAAGTTTAAATTGATACAAATCGTTTTAAATACATATCAACGGGTAACAGGGATTAAACGATTACGTTTTCGAAATTGTGTTTCGAAGTGTTGTTCAGAATGTGTTTTTTTTTTAATTTTTTGCCCCCTTTGTGACTTAAATCCATTATCTGGTTCAAGCTGCCCAACCATTTTAATATAAAGGAATCAGCATATTTGTGTCTATATTATCATGAATGTACACGCTTCCCGTGTTGCCAACACTAGAGCAAGGCTGTTTCAAATTTCCCCAAAGGGCAATGGTGGATATCATGGAAACATCTGGCCTCATTATTATAGTTGATGATAGACAGGGTGAAAATAGCCTATCTAGCAAGGGAATGGAAGAAGAGACCTCTCTTCGAAATCAAATATTGCCAAAACGGCATAAGTAATACGAGTTTTTAACTCTACAAACGAAACTTAAAAAAAAAATTCTATAACGTAACAGACCATGCGAAATTTCGTCTTCACCTGTCAGTGCAAAGAAATAAAAGTAGAAGCATTGGAATATATCTTCACGAATACGTTTTCAGTGAATACTTTAACGCGCCTGCGGAAAGAGATCAGGATGTTTAATATTGATTTTGTATCCGATAGTGTTAAATTGATATGAGTGAACATGTGTCTTCATATTACTTGATTTGAGTTCTTGCCCGTAAAACTAACGCTAGCACAGACTCTCGAAATATTGACTAAAGCGTGTGTACTTGATCTAAAGCAACACTTGAAAATGTACAACGTTTCTCTCTCGGGAACTCATGTAATATCATTCGTGACGTTCTCAAAAACGGCAAATCAGAACGACAAATCTCCAGTTAGTTTACATAAGGAGTAAGTGGGCATGCCTCTATCAATTGGTAAGAGAGTAAAATAAAAAAACATATGTACTCACATTCTCTTTATCCAGACTCGATGTCTATCACAAGGGTCGATGTTAAACATCATTAGCTCTACACCTCACTTCAACAACCATACACGATGCACTTGATACGATTTAATCAATTAAACTAAGCAGTGTGAATTGAAATTCAATAATGCGGTGATAATATCTATCTTAGTATATCTGTACTCTATTCGCTCTTTGCACGTTTCGTTGTTTGCTGGTAGAGCCTCGAACTCGTATTGGAATAAACGAGGGTGTTACATAACAATGTATTCAACTCTTGCAAGGTCAGTGGTTTTGTTTAGAGAGAATCGAACCTTATCGAACTGTTATGTAAATGCTCCCATTCATCTCTCTCTCTCTCTCTTACCATATCGCTCGGGTTTATGCCAACTCACCATCAGTAAATCAAATATAATGATAATGAAACTATAAAGAATTTTTATGAAATACAACGCAATTGCACACAAAAACACGTAGGCAATCGGGACGGCCCTGAAAAGAGGCTTATTTAACAAAAAAGCGGCAATAAGCTCACAACATCAAAATTTTATGTTATATCGAAAATATAGTGTTTGAAGTGATTGGAAAGTGAAATCTGCAATAATTTGCTCATGTAGAACAATAGACCAATTTGCATACAACATTCATACGAAATTAGGTATGCACGTATTTACAGAAAAATAGCTATAACTTTATCAATTAAAGAGCTATCGATTTCGTTTCTTTTTTATAATTTAGCCAATGAATCTACCAAACTATAATAGTAAGAAAACTGACATAATATCTATGATATAAGTATATGTAACAGGTCGATATTTTCAGATTTTTACATATTTTTGTGATTTTAGATGCTATCTTTACTTTTATACATACATTATATTGTACATTTTTCTTGATAATAGGTTCCTATAACATTTTGCAAGAACGGTGACCATTTTGAAGTGTTTTGGTTGAATTTTGGCCGAGAAAATGCTTCGTTTCTCAGAGTGCATGAAACCCAAAAATCTGTAGTTACCGATCTACGAGGCGTAATAACCATGCAGTGGGTTTCCGTATTGATCGGTTCACAGTGTTGACCCTGAACAATAGAGGGGTTTCGGCGGCTGTGAAGCAAAATCACATATACACCAAAATTTGCAGGTTTATGTTTCTGGTAGGGGAAGGGGAAGACGGATAAACGAAAAGAAGTTCGTTTAAATGAATTCGTCAACCAACTGGTTTGTTCGCTATATCATTTTGTAAGCGAGATGAGGCTACGAATAAGATTCCAAAGCGGGACCTTTGGGGAGCGGCGATAGAAGCGTCCGATCCTCCCCCACATATCCCAAAAGTTCATAAAAGGTCATAACATGCCATTTATGATCGTATTGAGCAAGTAAATATGGATTTCAATGAGATTTTGGTCAAAATAAGGCCGTTGTTTTTTGACAAAAGTCCACTTTGGCCCAATCTCCCAACCCACCACCACAAAAAAATCCACATTTTGCAAAAAAATGTCCACACTTTCTCAATCCCCATCCTCTGAAAAAAAATCATGGCTACCGATCTAATGTTCCGTATGTGTTCTGAAAAAATGTACATGCATATATTGCTTCAAACCATCACTTTATAAAAAAAAGATAGTTAAATCTATTAACAGTAGGCCTATATTAAGCTTAACGTTTATGGAATATTTCAAGTCGTGAAACTGACAATAAATGTCTAGTTTCACGGATTTAAATGGTGCCTTTCAAATAAGACAATTGTCCAAAATATTATATCATCATGAAGAATGATGGGAAATAATATACCAAAGGTAAACAAACAATAAACCAAGCAAACAACCAAATTGTTAAGGTAGCTCGTACACACTAAACAAAGATGCGCCTTTTGTCCTTTATATGGAACGCACAAGAATGGAACCCTCAAAAACGGTTCTTAGAAATTTGAGAACCACAAAAGGTTCCTAAGAGGACGAGTTTAGAACCTCTTTAGCACTTTTTTCTTAGAGTGTAAGAGGTGGAAAGGGAGCAGAATCTTCAGAGGAGGATTTGTAGCCATATTGGATTTCCTTTAAAAGTAATAAAATGTCGAGATTGACCCAGAAAAAATAGGTAAAGATAATCTATTAAGCAGTAACACTTAAGTGACCAAGGGTTTTTCACTCCCGTTAGTGCCCAAGGGGGGGGGACCCCAGGAAACCACTTTCCCGAGGGAATTTTTGCACGAAATTTATACCACATGTGAAGGGTCATAAGGCAACCCCAAATCAGCAATAAACAATTAAATTGTTTATTTTGGCTGCAAATTAGGAGCAAAACATTGTTTTTAAAACACGCGAAAATTGGGCAAAAAGACGCAAAATTCCGTTTACATCAAACATTTTGAAAACTTATTTTATATTGATATCTATTCTAGAAGACCCAAATTACGTATATATATTTAACACAAAACCAGCAGTTTTAGGGAATCCTGTATTTTTACGGGTGTTGCAAAATACACGTCATTTTCCCACAGAGTTTGTAGTAACGGTTTAGCAACGTCCACGATGAAATTGTTTTCAAGCACATAAAGGGTTAATTATTTTTAATGTTACTAATACTTGTTTACCTACTTGTTTAATGAAGCAAAAAAAATCGCTTTAGTTCTTTGATTTTATAAAAATATTCTCAGATGACTTCCGTTAGTGCCCAAGGAGGGGGGGTCCGTGGGACCCCACTAATTAACTCATTAACGGCTTGGCCGATTTTAATTATGTTGGTATGAAAAGAAGCGCAATTACACAAAATTTCGGCGCAAAAATCCCACGCGTAAAGCGGCCAGCGCGAAAAAAAAATTGGGGGTCCATAGAACCTCCCTCCCCCGGTCACTTAAGCGTTAATTCCCTGTCGAGTTATACACGATTTAATGATATATATCTGTTCAAGATGGTAAGTAAAGGTGTTGTTTTTAGTCCGGTGCTATCTTATATTCTTTATAAACCAAAGCATTGCACGAGTTATATCAGGCCACCATACATTCCGGTCTATATATTTTTTCTATAGACTAACAAGCACAACAACATCTTAAAATGATTATTAAAAAAATATTTTATTTTCTGTAAATTCGATATAATCTTATCTATAGTAGTGCTAACGGCAAAACGAAACCTATCGGGAAGAAGAGAATTATCATTAAAATCTGCTAAATTTATATATGAAATTGCGTTATACATTGCGTGAACTTTTTACAATCTGTATCTCTAGTCCAAGGACATTAGCTTTCTTTCGGTTTCTTTTCTCAGGGGTTGCATTATTGTTCTTTGTCTATATTGTATCTTTTATTATTTTAACTCATTTTATTCACACCTTATAGCAGTTTAGATATAGTGCGGCAAAGATGGTTTATTTATTTGATTTATATTTGCATATATCTCTGTATATTTAAGGATGGCTTATTTCTGAAGTGCATTCAGATGTGTTCCAGATGATATGCAATCTCATGCAACCCGTATGAGTGCTAAAGAGATATTTTTACATAGAGCAAACATACTATTTAATTTTCACGTTGCCTTAAGCCGTCCGCAATATACATCATAAAGTATTCTTTTTTATGTTGCATCTCTGAAATATTAGGAGCGACATGGTTTTGGTATGTGCAAAAAGTACCAGATTCAAAGGAACTTAACTATTGTATGCTCTGTTCTTTGCATTAAGCACAAATTAGCAGTCAATTTAAAATGTGAAAGTCGACGAATATATCATTCTTTTCTCAAATGCCAACCTCGCAGATGACAAGAAAAATGGAATAGAAGTAAAAATAAAGATTAGAGATAAAGACAAACGACGATACAAAGAGAAAGACATTTTGGATGTAATTGCGCATTTAAGGAACATGTTTTGCATGTAATTTAAAGAGAATGATTTACTTAACTGGTATCTTGGAATTCCCAATATCGATTTTAAGCAAGCAAATAAATGCCAGATTTCTCTATATATAGTTTTCAAGGTTTTCATCAGTGACTCCATAAGATTATATGCAGACAGTACATAAGGTCAACCAGTAATTTCGTAATGCGCTTCGACAAAAAAAAACAGTCGTAGTAACTCAATTTATTTCTTAGTCATATATGGCATGGCATTAATTTTTATCCCAGGTCCATATCAGTGGTTGTTCTTTTTAAAACAAAATATAAATCCCATTATTCTTCAATATGTCAGCCATGAGATTGTCATTTGATTCAATTTCAAGGTTGACTTGATGAATTAAACTATATTATACACGTAAATGCTGTTATAATGCAATTAGCGGTTAGTCCGTATGTATACTAAGCATTTTGATGTTTTTATCAGCTTTTTTTAATTGGCAAATTTTTAATCGGACTCCATTACGGGCTTGGTATTTATTTTTAAATGCGTTGTGCGAAGTCATATATAATCTCAAAACTAGTGGAATGGAATTTTAATTGGAACATTTTATAATGAATAGAATGGAACTATTCTTATGTGATAGCTCCACGTTGATATTTCATTCATGTTGCCTTGCATTTTTTTTATTCATGAAGTATTGAATGTAAGATCAGCAAACATCCAAATAGGAGTATTATTGTATCTGACGATGAGCATGTTGTATATTATTCAAAAAGCTAATTAATCTCTGTCTTTACTCACAAGGTTTGCTAAGTACTAGCCTGGATTAATGTGTATTTTTATAAGAAATTGTAACATTCCTACTGATGTAATGGTTAATATTTGTCGACTCCATTACGTGACTGACATTTTGATTCAAATGTCTCGCGCCAAGTCATTTAATGGCAATACATGTTGGGTTGAATAGTTATAGAAAATAGAGTGTAATTTTTCTTGTGATACAGCTCCACTTTTATATGTTACGGTAGACTGTACCTCAGTCTCGGCTCTGTCTCTGGGTTTAGAGCGCACTTGATTATGCTAAACTAAAATAACTTGAGGACTTTTCAGCTTAATTAATACCAACCCCTAGCTGGACAGCCCTGCCAACCAACTTGTCCACAGAACGTGAGAACGTGAATTGCACAGGGCCCCTGGAATTAACACTAGGTAGGGAGTAGGGTTGGAGAGTCTAGTGTAATTTTCAGTCGCTTAGCGTTTTCATCACCGTGGACCCGAGGGAGGGTCTAATGTTACGGCAGCAGGTAGGCTTTATCAGTTCTGGTCATATAGGGGCATCCTCGTTTAATTTCATTTAGAAAGTAGAGATGATGGGACATCATTGTGTACAAATACAAGTTACCATCTGGTCTACTGACATGTTTGCGTGCGAAGAATATGCCTATACAGCTACAGCATTCAATAGCTTTATCACGTCTGATTGAGCGCGAATTTTAAAAGTGCAAGCCCTGCAGGTGCGTACACAAACTGCCGCACGAACAAACTTTTACCGGACACTCAACAATATTTATAAAGGAGTCTAGGTTTGGTGCCGGGCATCGCTACTCCATTGCGATACGCACGCCAAAGAATCCGCAAACCACCAACAAAGCGAGGCACGAACGTGCTAATTACGACGTCACACCAAGCATAATGCTTGTCGTGTGACCTATTCCAACCAATTACTGCACGGGGTTGTGCATGTATAATCAGGGGAAACCAGGAAAGAGCAATGCGCTGTGACACGAGGTTCCGATAGCTCATGTGAAGTGAATGAGAAATACGGAATATCGGAACTAGTAGGGTTACATTATAAATCAGAATCCCATTCTAGAAGTTTGGGGAAGAAGGTTTGAAGATGTTTTTCTATAGCTTAAAGGGTGCTGAATCAGAATTTTTGGGTCCAACCTCTGGGAAATGTGGGAACTTTGTAAAATAAGGGGGTAAAATTTGTACAGGGGTAAATTTGAAATAAAGTCAAATTGTGTTTAAATGTACACCAATGTATTTGTCTCAATATAAGGATTAAAAAGGTATAGTTTGTCCAGGTTCCGACAGGTACAGCCCTATTAAGGTTCAAGGTCATCCTGGGGGTAAACGTTACCCAGTGCTCCGATTTCGTTGAAACTAGTGTCAGATTGTTCGTCTTGCCTTATATTACAATGTTTGGCATTTGGTTTCGTAATTCATGGGCAAAATGTAACAAGGAACTATATACAGAGCCCAAAGAATTGAAATTAATTTTCTGCTTGAGTATGCCCAGGGCAATAATTTGCCACCGGTTTCAACAAATCTGAGCACTGGATTTTTTTTTGCCTTAGAATGACCTTGAACCTTATCGGGGCTGTAGCCGAGTAACTAAAAGTCGGAACCTATACAAACTATACCTTTTTTTAATCCATATAATGAGACAAATACATTGGTGTACATTGAAACACAATTTGACCTGATTTCAAATTTACCCCTGTACAAATTTTACCCCCTTATTTTACAAAGTTCCCTACATTTCCCAGAGGTTGGGCCCAAAAATTTTTATTCAGCACCCTTCAAAATATATACAAACATCTTCAAACCTTCTTCACCAAACTTCTAGAATGGGATTCTCGTTCATAACCCTACTAAACTAGCAAAACGGCATAATGGAACGATGTCAAGGATGGGAAGTGTTTTGAAGAAATATGGTTTTGCCTTGTGCATATTAAGACCGTCAAGAACACTAAAGATGATGTCAGAACTAAAACCACTGACATTTTCGCTAATATGGACTTTGATCTATTGCAACACAAATTGTACTAAGTGTCTACGAAATCATTATGAGCAAAATGAGAATGAAATGTAATTTAAGGATTTTCCCCAGGGCCATGCTCTCTGTGCTTTGGTATAGCGCTATACCAGTGACCCAACTCAGGTTAATTATATTAAAGAGTGGCGCGTTTTTCAATATGATCTAAGGATGTTGTATTAAAGAAGTCCGAGCAGCTGTGTGCGAGCAGTGATTTGTTTCGTTGTCCCGAGGGTGGACGTCACATGTCATCATCTATAAAGATTACTGTTATTCGGTTAACATCCAAAGGGGAGTCTTACCTTATTTGCAGCTGACGAGGAACATGATGGTTCCTAAACAATTACATTTTATATGAGAAACGTGGAAATTTCTTGAAATGCACTGTTATAATTGTAATGTATAATTGTATGAGAGGTTGGCGTTGTCTAATGGTGAAGAGAGCTTGCCTTTGGATCAAGGGTCCAAGTTTCAAAATATCAGCGGGGCTACTTCCTGGATACTTTTCTAGGTACTCAATTCTTGGTTTAATTCGTGAATGAGCTATTGATTAAATCCGGACTTTGATAAGGGCATGACTTTTGTTCGTCTTTCGTCATTTTCGAATAAGTGACATTTAATAATGAGCTTCGACCAAAAAAAAAAAGTTGTAGTAACTCAATTCATTTCCTAGTCCTATATAGCATGTATTTTTATCCCAGAATATAAAATGTAAATCCCATTATTTTTCAATTTTTACAGCCATAAAATTGCCATTTGATTCAATTTCATGGTTGACTTGATGAATTAAACTAAATTATACACGTAATACCGTCGGCAGAGTATAAGATCGACCGAGCGGCCCTGGTTCGAGCCCCGCGAGAGTCGGGTTTCTTGGTCATACTCAAATAGTTCCTATAAGGTCGGAAATTGCGTAATTGTGCAGCAGTGTGATTATGGAATTTCTCCTCGCTCCCACCCATTGCGTAAAATGTGCAGGTGTATGCAATGGGTGTCCTGCGCCTCATGGTTCGGAGAGTCATGTAAAGCTGTTGGTCCCGTGTATCAGGGGAGTAATTTTCGATAAGGTCTGAAAGTTGCAGACCTTATCGAAAAGAGTAGGGGACCATCCCGGGTCTGCACACGTTACTCTAGGTACCAGCGTACCTTCCAACCCGCACTAGGCCAGCGTGAAAGAGTAGGCCGAAATCCAGCATGGAAACATGTTGAGGCTTTCGTCTAACAGTGGACCTTTCAAAAAGGCTGATGATGATACACGTAAATGCTGTTGTAATGCAATCAGCGGTTAGTCCATTTGTATAAGCATTTTGATGTTTTTATTTTTTGGCAAAGTTTTTATCGGCTTGGCATTTGATTTTGTATTGTGCCAAGTCATTATATAATATCAAAGGGTTCTGAGCAGGGGCGCTCACCCCTGCCCCCCCCCCCGCCCAACCACACACACTAGTTACCCCACTATTTAAAATTGTTTTGTGTAAAATTCAGTTGTTTAAAATTCAGCTTTGGCTTATTGGCTTTGATAATTGATGACATGTAATTGTGTTGCTAAAATGTCCAATAATATCGTGGAATAATATATTTTGTTCATACGCTGTGCAAAAGTCATATGGGTATGCTGAAGTCGATGTGATAAATTAGTGGTTCTAACGACGAATCACACTAAATCTCCATAAGTGTATAACCACGCTATTTTTGCCTTGTAACTGGAACAATGCGTCCGTAAAAAAGTAAAACAAAATCAACGAGACATGGTTTTATACATGGTTGCGTACTGTATCCGTCATGTGTATCTCTGTTAAAGGCACTCACAGCCTATCTACCGCTGCTCGCCGTCTAATCTGCAATTAATTTTTTAAATGAGAAGGTAACAATGGCTGTACAAAACCATGTCTAGCTGGCCTTTGAAATGAAATATGACTTCATGCGTGAAATAATTTCAGTTATGATTGATCGGGAGAGGTAATAAGGAACCGCTTGTCAATATGAACGAGCTATTTACAATATTTTTTTCACTTGAATGCGTAAGACAATCGTCGTACATTATTTGTGGAATCCATTGAATATTAATTGATAAAATAAACGGTTATTTGGGGCACACTTGACATAATAATATTTCGGTTTGAATTAAAAGTCCTTGGAATTAAAACCCAACTAATAGTCAGGTTCCTTATGTAATTTTGTTGGCTTTTTATGGAGATTAGGAAAACTATACATTTTCTGAAAGCTTATGGTTCACCAAATGAGAAAATCAATGTTGGCATTTTTTTAAATTCCCTTATGGCGGCCATTTTGGAATTCAAAATGGCGGTCAATTTTTTCTCATATCTCGGTCTCTGAGACTAGTAGAATCATGATTCTGGTGTCTATACCCATGTTTTAAGGGTCAAGGAATCCAATAAGCTCATTGATAACTACATCAGATCATTTGGATTTGGCGGCCATATTAAATTTCAAAATGGCCGCCAAATAAAGTCGCTTTTGCCCATATCCCATTTCTGAGACTGGCAGAGGCACGATTCCAGTGTTTATATCCATGTTTCCATGGTCTATGAGTTCAATAAGTGTTTTGATAGCAACATTGGAACACTTGCTCATGGCAGCCATCTTAAATTTCAAAATGGCCGCTAGAGCAGTGTAGTATTTGCAGACATTTTGCCTGCAAAAGTGTAATAAATGTACAAATTGAAGTCTTGCAATATGTCTATTACCTGTCATGCCTGTAGAAACTATTATCTGGTAATTTCGTTTTTCCACCAAGCTCAAAAGTTAAGATGGTGGCCAATATGGCCACCTTTACAAATCTTTTACAAAACCTTTACAAAGTTACTAATATCTGTATAAAAAATACATTATCCAGAAAGTATGATACAATTGTAATTATAATCTCAGCTATACACGAATCCGACGGCGACTATGATCGCCCCTACGCCGTGGGCGGCGCACTCACCATCCGCCATGACTGGGGGCATCTTTTGCATTTCTCGTTATACACCGCGTTTACGTTGTACGTGTATGGCACGCTCCACGTATCAAATCATGGCGAGTTTCATGCGCTGTATATCGAGTTTAGCCCGCTATATGTCGAGTTTACAGCGCTGCCTATCCAGTTTGAACTCTATGTGCCGAGTTTCATAAATCATGTCCAGAATAAATCATGTCCAGAATAAATCATGCCGAGTTTTAAAAAAATGGACATGATTTTTTTCAACATGTGCAAACTGGACATGATTTTTTTCTCAACATGAGCAAACTCGACATGATTTTTTTCTCAACATGAGCAAACTCGACATGATTTTTTTCTCAAGATGAGCAAACTCGACATGATTTTTTTTACACATACACCAAAAAATCATGTCGAGTTTTCCTCATGCGCGGGAAAACTCGCCATGATTTGATACGTGGAGCGTGCCATACTCAAGTCCCGATCTCCATTTAATGTTTTAGTTTATGATGATGCATTTTTATCGCAACTCTAATCAAATATAATTGTACTAATAGTGTTATGTATTATTATCAATCAAATTATCCTCAAACTCTTGTCGTGTACATTTATTGCTCATACTATACGGTACAAAATCATTTTTATTTTGTTAGTTTGTCACTAATTGAATAAAGATCTCAATTCTAATTTTATTCGTATTTCAATAACCTGCGCCTCATGCATCTTAAAGGCTGACTCAGAGATTTTGAAATATAGGCCTAATTTTTCTGAGCACTAATTGGAAATAGCCAACTAGAGCTATTTCACACAGTGATTAGTATTATGGACAAGCATAAGGTACATGCAAAAAACATGAATTGTTTGAAAATTGAGGGCGCCCTCCTCAAGAAATCTCCGAGTCAGCCTTTAAATGAAGCTTGGTGAAGACAATTTTATCATTGCTCGTATCGAAAATCCCCGGAAAATCCTCAATAATATCTATACTTTGACATATGGGCTGATACCGGGTAGCGGGGGGCACTCACTATGAAATGGATATGGGGGTGTTAGGCGTCGTGCTTCCAAACCAAGGGGCATTCAGTGAAACAAGAGACTTGAAAAATTCCCGGGGCCTTTTGGGTGAGAGATAGCCAAATAACCCCAAGAATAGGGTTTTGTCCGAGTGCCCCCCCCCCCCCCAAAATATGCAATATTTTCCCAAAAATGGGGGTCTTGGGCCTTGCCCTTTAAGTTCCCCAAAAAACCCCCCCAATAGGCCCCCCGGTATTTGGGTCCCCCCCCGATCCGTCCCTGCCGTTAATTTTAAAAAACTATGGAGTCTTGGTGAATTGAAATTACTGAAATTAAAAAAAATATGGGCGGTTTGGGTGAAACGATTGCTGAGAAAAGGGGAGCTAAAGTACGCGTCGCTTCCAAGATGGGATGTGATGGGGGGGGGGGGGCTTAATGGTCTAAATTTAGCATTAAGGGTGGGGGGGGGGAAGGGACAGTCATGACGTGTGTTATCAGGCAGTGTTTTGAGTGACACAAAAGGTCACGGTACACACATAGGCGAATATGTCACAATGTGGGAGATATGTGCACTAGTTAGAGGTACCTATTTTCGGCACAAAAATTACCTTAGAACCCCCACCCTGGGTGACGGTTTCTTCAGCTGGCATTGGCTGATGCTGCACCCGGGAGGGGACCCCCCCCCCCCCGAGGGGAGAATTGCCCCCTGACGAGACGGCTTTTACCGGGCGAGCCCCCGCGCAGCGGGCTGTCCAAGCCATTAATTCTGCTACACAAGCTAGGGAAAGGAGGGGTTATAGGCGAAGGATTTAAGAAAGAAGGCGAAGAAGAAACGGGGAAGTAGGGCCACCCCCAAACAGGACCCCCCGTCATTGGGGTCGGGACTTCGAAAGTGTTAACCTTTGGGAAAGAAATCCGTGCACATATTTCCCGTTAAAGGGGTGTAAACTGGGGTTGATTTTTGAACTCCGAGACCAACAAGTCGACTTTTTTATTCGAATTTCTCCAAATCGGAACCTTTCTTTAATAAAAAATCAGGAAATGGACCGTCTTCGTCTTACCCTTGTGTGGATCGGGTGCTGCCGCTTTTCTCGCGCATGGGCCCCCTAGGGAAGGGAGGGGAAATGGGTTGTATAAAAAAAGAACAGAGAAAAGAGACGGTAAAGAGAAATAAACCCTCTGAGGACGACGGGTCTATTACTTAGGATAATAGTCTGCAAAAGTTTCAGGAGAACGATCTATTTGTCCTAACCTTACGTTTGAACAGTATGGTAACGGATATGCTTTTGACTAGGGAGAGATTTCGGCATGCACCCATTTCAATGAACATTGGTTAGGGCAAGGCCGTCGTCGCAGGATTTTTTGGGGGGGGGTTGCAGGGCTTCGGAAAGTAGACTTTTTGGTAAAAAGGTTCTAACCCCCTTAAAATGCTCCTTTTTGAACCGTTGTGAAACATATCATCCACCCAAAAATAGACTGTCTAGTGAGAATTTCTATAAATTGTGGATCTTTTTTATTAAAAAAAAAATCAGCAGAAAGGTGAACCCCAG
This sequence comes from Ophioderma brevispina, assembly GCA_023653785.1. Taxonomy (NCBI): domain Eukaryota; kingdom Metazoa; phylum Echinodermata; class Ophiuroidea; order Amphilepidida; family Ophiodermatidae; genus Ophioderma; species Ophioderma brevispina. The sequence continues at coordinate 32,009 of JAMKCH010008267.1, forward strand.
GGGCATGTGGTTAGGGGTTACAGAGAGGGATAGGGCTTTCTCTTGGGGTCAGATGCCTCCGTCACAAACAGGGGGTTAGTGAGGACGTTTGGTTTATCTGTTGGAGTATAATTTCATTTTTTAAAATTAGGTTAAAAACGCGTGTTTTTTTGTTTTTAATAATTTTGTATTTTGGGTTATTTGAGTTCCAGAGTTTTGTTTATTTTAAAATAGGAAAAAGAAAGCAACACCGGATAAAAGGGATAGGGAAGAAATGGCATGGAAATCAAAGAAAAATCGGGTTATATGGGATTGACCTTTACTCATCTTAATATATTTAGCAAACGTATAGTATGATAAGTTACTAGCTCACACATTTGAACATACAATTTTTAATTACCTGTTCACAAGGATGACTTAAGGGTCAGTTGAATGGACACGCTAGCTATAACATTGAAATTGAGATGAAGTGGGGAAAGATTTCGTCAGACAGCTGTAGGTTTTCTAGAAGAATGGACACCACTGGGCTTTGGTAAATGGAGAGCTGTGCTTGTGTGGCACTTGCAATGAGTTGGCGTAGGCCCTCTTTAATTTCAGAATGATCAGCCCATCCTCAATACTAACCAACAAACAAACAAACACAAACGAGGAAGAAATCACAAGGACATTCTGATTTCTCAGCTTCTCCTTCCCCGTCTTTTTATTTTATTGTTATGGTTTGTTTTCCATACTTGGGAACTCTGATAGGCCCTCTAGAAACAATGTATGTACACATAAATCTGAGATGAGCATAAATTATATCACAAACAAAGCACGAATGTGAAACACTGCAACTGTACTTTACATAATTCATGCACTGTCAAAACTTATTAGAGGAGCTATTCAATTAGCTGCGGTCGCGTAATCGATAAATGAGACCTGTAAGTCGCGTGCCATTGATACCACCTGTTGAGTTCGTATCTACGGTCCCCGGATTAGCATTCAAAATTAACCCAGATGTGCGCAAGGTAATGCGGTCACGTCACGTTACTTGTGAATTGATACTGCTGGAGACAGTTTCCCTACAGATTCGTACATTCTCGGCGGGCTACTCCCTACCTAGTGTTAATTCCAGGAGCCCTGTGCAATTCACGTTCTCACGTTCTGTGGACAAGTTAGTTGGCAGGGCTGTCCAGCTAGGGGTTGGTAAGCTGAAAAGGCCTCGAGTTTTTTAGTTTAGCATTATCTTTTAACCAAATGCGCTCTAAACCCAGATACAGAGCCGAGACTGGGGTACAGTCTATCCCAGAGCGGTAAAAACAACTGCCTATACACCATTAGTCCGTCCAGTCTTAGAATATGCCAGCTGCACCTGGGACCCCTATAGAAATGGGATGATAAATAAGATAGAAGGGATACAACGTAGAGCTGCACGATTTTGCACTGGTGACTACATCAAGAGAGAGAGAGAGAGCAGTGTTGCCCAGATGCTAGCTGATTTGGAATGGGGACCTCTTTAAGTCAGAAGAGAGAGAAACAGATTAGCAATGATGTACAAGATCCAAAATAATAATGGTGGGGATCAAGAAAGACAAATACACCCAAATATCACCCACAGCCGGCATTAGAAGAAACCATACTTTACCATAATAAGATTTAATTTGCACGCAAAGATGTTTACAATGACTCTTTTTTTCTTAGGACGAGCAAAGCATGGAATGACCTGGGACAATGTATAGTTTCATCCTACAATGTCTTCAAAGAACAGCGCACTCTAGCATGCATAAGCTCCACCTAAATCTTTTTATTTCGGTTTTTTATTTAGTGTAAAATATCATAAACCATTTGCCAATCATGCGTTGCTATTATGTTCATAAAAAGAAAACTGGTATTATCAATAATACCGATTGGGAATGTATTTAAAGGTCCATGGCCGGATCGCTAATAGCCTCGTCCCCAGATGTTTGGATGTTATGAGCGAAACTGTACCCAATTTTGGTCGAACAATATTAATTTTACAACACAGTACTCTCTGCATGGGGCTTACAAATTCACATATGGTATTTAGCTTTCACATCAAAACGGATTGATATATCGGCGCAAAACTTTAAAGATGGGGATTTGAAGTCAGGGTCATTCAATCAAGATAAAACTTTATATACTTAAATCAGACCACCCCTTAAAATCAAAGAAAGTCGTTTTTCTCTCACCAGAATTAAATTTTTCTTTGACATGCTTAACGCATAGTCATTATCAGGTAATTAAATTTGTTACAGATTTTTAAAAAATTGGCCTTATTGGTACAAGAAGGACAAACAGGGGCAAAGATTAAATTGATACAAATAGTTTTAAATACATATCAACGGGTAACAGGGATTGAACGATACGTTTTCGAAATTGTGTTTCGAAGTGTTTTTTTTTTAATTATTTTTTTGCCCCCTTTGTGAATTAAATCCATATCTGGTTAAAGCTGCCCAACCATTTTTAATGTTAAAGGATATCATGCATATTTGTGTATATATATATATATATATATATATATATATCATGGAATGTACGAGCTCCCCGTGTTACCCACACTAGAGCAAGGTTGTTTCAAATTTCCCCAAAGGGCATTGGTGTATATCAATGGAACATCTGGCCTCATTAATTATAGTTGATGATATACTCGAGTTAAAATAGCCTATATAAGCAAGGGGATGGAAGAAGAGACCTCAAATCAAATATTGCCAAACGGCATACTCATGCGAGTTTGCCAACTAGACAGAACTCTACAAACGAATTTCAAAAAACAACTTCTATAACGTAACAGACCATGCGAAATTTCGTCTTCACCTGTCAGTGCAAAGAAATAAAAGTAGAAGC